>JAVSBV010000024.1:1654123-1666749 GCA_033117975.1 Parotocinclus spilosoma | reverse complement strand
GGGGGATTACTGTGATCTATCTTGGACATCAGACTGCTTAAAAAAGAAAAGAAGGAAGCCCAGGTATGATTGAATTTACGTGTTTTACCTTTAAGTGTATATCTAATCACACACTCAAACTTATCGAAGTGACCCCCCCATCCTCCCCCCAGTTTAAAACCATCAAGCACATACCAACAGAAAGCCCTAGATATGAAACTTAACACCTGTTAAGAATGACACTTACCAAGAGAGAAAACTTTGAATGTAAACGTGCCCCAAATGCTCTCGGATTTCAGATTATATACCGGACTGCAAACACACATTTTATAGTCTACCCTATACATGATTTGACAGACTTACAAAGCTGATGAATAGTCTTCCTGCCCCTGTATAACCATAGTGCTAAACGTCTAAATAAACCAACAAACAAGATAGAAAATTTGTGCAATTACATTCTCAATATGCATCCATACATATACAGGATGTTTGTATTTTATATAGGCCAGACTTCAGGATGCATGCTTCTCACACTTTGTCCAAACCACTATTTTTTTGCATGTTGCCATGGTAACATAGCATCCATGTTTACATAACACCAGGAGCATAGAATAAAAAACTATCATTAATTTATTTGTCATGATTTAAGGAGTTAATATGCACCTGCCAGCTCTGACAAGTATTTTCCACAATCATAATACAAACAAGGTGAGAAAACTGTTCTCATGTAAATACTTGCTCTTGCATGTGTATACTAAATATACAGTGTGCAGAACCAGCAAAGCGGTCACGCCACTCGTTTAAAGACTGCCTACTTCAACTGAAAGTACCTCTTTGTGCTTGTGGTTTAGACCGAAAGTCAGATGCCACAACAACGTCGCTCTGCTTCTGCTTTCCCATGGCGCCTGTGTGTGTGAGAGCGAAAGTTTGTGTCTAACTGTGTGTGGTAAATGGTTGGGTCATATAAAGGTTATACGAAGGTACTGCCACCACTTGCCCTCATGCCTTCTTCCTGACCTTCCATTGACCTTCTATGATACCATGTTGGCTTACCAAATGTCTGTGAATGGAAACTTGAATGATCTTGATAGTGAACACAATCTCGGTTATAATATGTTGGTAACGCTTAGGCTTTATGTGGTAAATGTGTTTTAATGCTTTGTTTGTGGATATTATTCTAAAAATGGGATTCTGACCAAATAAATAAGAATAGTATGTAGGTAAATCTTAGTAAATCTTATCATAATAACATTATTGCAATGTGTCACTGAAAGCCAGCTCCTAGAGTGATCTCCATTTACTTCCATTTACTTCTATTCACTTTTTGTTGTTTTTCTTCCAAGAATAAGTGCATATGAGCAGTGTTAGGTCCTCATATGCCCATTGTGGGTTAAAGTTGCACTTGCAGCAGGAAGTCCTTTATGTAAGTCCTGGCTCCATTCCATCCCCACTGAAACTAATGGGGAGACTAAATCTTGTTTCTATATAATAATAATATAGGAGTCTCGGTGTAGGGGACGAGGTCAGTGCTTTTAGTCTGTGCTCCCAGGACATCAGCTGTAATAAGTATACCTTCCCAACATGTTCAGTTTAATATGATTGACAGATATGTGTATGGCATTTATCTTATAAGTCAAAGAGGTTGTCTTACCCACATGTCTCAATGCTGACTGTGCAAAAGAAGCAAAGCCCTTAACTGCTGTGGAACAAACACTTGAACAGAACGAGAACTCAGCTTCATCCAGCTTGTCCACAATGAACTTTGTTTAAGACTTAATAAAGTACAAACAAACAACAGTTTCAACTATGCAAACAAAAGTTTGTGAACAGCCAAAGAATTACAGTCAAAACATGGGTATCAGCAGTGCTTAATATGAGCCAGATCAATATCAGGTACCTCGTATTTGGAGCACATGTGCTAGGGCGCCTATGTTTGTGGATCCAGAACTTCTGCAGTTTTATCTATAAAATAAAATTAAAATGAACAGTATTAGTAAATACATTTTAATTGATTGGTGCTTCATTGTGTGTAACCTCCTTTCCCAAATAGCTAATTTTCTCTGATTAGCTATGAAATAATCAAATATTTTATTTTCTGGAGTACGTACTCCTTTTCAGTCTCTCCCCAAAGTGTTCGATAGACGTTTCACTACCTTTAATTCCACAGTGCATTTAATTCTGATGTTGCTATATTACATGAAAACAAAACGCCACGGATAATGGAAGAGTCAAATAAAGCCAAGTCTTTAGAATGGCAACCCAGTTGGTTAGGCTTGCGTGCATGTGCAGACTGAGAAAACCAATTGAAAATAAGGTATGAGAAATTCTATTACTGGCATAAAATCCAGCTCTCTTCATCAGATTTTTTTAAGTTACCATCTAGATCTGACTAAGATGTTTACATGACCTCAAACTGCACAAAACCAACTATGATCGGATTATTAAGTGCATTTAAATTCACTCAGTGTTCTGCAGGAGTGAGTTGCTAATGGACAAGAATTTGCAAAAGCAGAGTTTAACTGCTACTTATTGGCACTTTTATCACTTCTTGTCCTTTCATAGATGTTCACTTAAATTTTGTTGTTGTTGTTGTTTTGCAGAAAACCAAGAGGGACGTAAACAACTTTGACCAAGATTTCACACGTGAAGACCCTGTCCTCACTCCTGTGGATGATGCCATTATTAAGCAGATCAACCAGGAGGAGTTCAAGGGGTTCTCCTATTTTGGGGAAGAGGCTCATTCATAAGCCTTGCAGCATCTGTTCACGCACACCCAACACACACATACATACACACATACACACAAATACACGTTTGGTGATAAGCGTAGAAAGTGCTGATGTGGGGGTATGCTGTGACAGAGGCTGCAGCCAAAGCGAGAGGCCCATGGTGGCGTGTGCGTCCAAATCTACTACTGCTGTCCTATTGTGTGTTCTCCTCTGAAAAACTTCCTCTTGCCTTCTTTCATTTGAGCTCTTTATCATCCCATTGCCACAGTGATGCTCTTTTAAATGAAAGCTACTCCCCAAACGGCTCCTTGCCCTCGGATGTTGGACAGGAGAACTGGAATGCATTGTGTCAAGCCAAATTCGAATGATACCAATGATTGTAGTATGATTAGCAATCAGATACCTGTGTAACAGTGATGTCAGTGCGGAAGGGGAAGCCGTGCAGAAACGACAGTGTGTTGTGCCGTGCAGTCATTTGCCTTTATGTATTCAGGTGACGATTCGGGAGCAATTTTCTAAACTGAAAACAAATGCAGTATATTTCTTCATAGTGTTTCAAAGGTCCATTAAGAATGAGCGGCATGCTGTGTACGGGATGTGAAATGCATGTGTTTGCATGAGCGAGTGCAAGTGGCATTTTTATTCTGACCGTTCTTTTCGAGTCTCCTTCTCTCTCTCTCTCTCTCTCTCTCTCTCTCTCTTCGGCTGTGTAAATCCTGCTGTGTGTTTAGTGATCTGCCACTATGCAACAGCAGACATAAGAGGCCAGTGCCCGTAGCCATGTCGCCCTTTGTACTGAGGGTAATGTACATAACATCTGCTCCAAAGCCAGTGTGAACGCTTCATATAGAGTAGAAACCTGTTGCATGGTCTGGTCTAAATGAGACGTTTCTGATATCCATGTGCAATACACTGAACTGAAATTCTCTTATTTTCTCCTATTGTATGCATTTCTTTTGTTTGTTTCTTGTGTGGTCTTTTTACTGTCAGTCACCCCTGCTGATCTTCAACGCAGATGATTGTTCGATGGGTCAGAAACCCGACAGGATGTTGAAGTTGACTTAATGAGGAGGGTCCCTCTCTTCCTCTTTCCATTTCTGTACCGTTCATGTACATAAACTGTGGAATGTAGTGGATTAAGTGTGTGTGTGTGTGCGTGTGCGCATGTATGTGTGTGCGTGCATATAATTTATTTTACAGTGTAAACACAGTTACCCTGCTCCTTAGTTCATTTTCTGCTCTGCTTTCTGTGTCTGCATGTTTCACTCCGGAAAGCTTCGAGTTTTTTTTCTGAATTTATCAGTGTATATTTCGTAGTGGCATCCAGTATGTATAAAATGTGAACAAATATGAAGGAGAGGTTTATATGAAAAAAAAAAACAGGGTACATTTCAGGCGCACTAATTAAACCTTACTGGAATGTGATGACTTTGCTTAAACAACTCAGTGGCAATTTGACAAATCTTTAAAGTTTTATTTCTGAACTGGTTCTTTCCTCAGTCGCTCCTTGTTCCCTATTTGATCATGGTTTTAAACGTTTATTCTTTTAGACTGCATTGTATTTGAACTTTTTACGTTGTGCTGATTGTGATTGTCGCTGTCCCTTGCCAAACACTTTCTCTGCACTTGCTCGGCTTTGATTTCTTTTCACTATTTCCAGTATTTCCATTGTTTTCTACTGTAAATGACTGAATATGCTATGTAGGCATCCACAATGGTCCGTATTGAAAACAAATAGAACTAGCTAAAATATTACCTCTTAAATGAAGTGCAGATTATGACGTGTGTGCATACAGTATTAAAATACATATACGTTTCAACATGTATGATAGTGCTGTATGTATTATAGACATCCTGTATTAGATTTTAGTTTGTTTGGTGAAGCTTCGTGTGCACAGAAGATGATCTTTTTTTTTTCCTGGATACACTAGCGCTCTTTCATTGTAAGCATTTTATTATGTGCCAAACGTACTGTAATCTAAAGGATGTGAATGTGTTTTGTTTTTCTTTTTGATCCTATTAAATACTATGATGTCATTCAGGTCTCGAGTGATATGTTGATGTCTTGTAGAGCAATTTTGGTGATTGGGCTCTTTTTTTTCTTCTCTGAAGCACCAGTTCAGTCCACTCCAGTTAATGATTGTTAATTACTCGATAAGTTGAATGGGATTGCTGGGAGCAAATAAACACAAATGGTTATCCAGAACCTGTATTAAAAATGATGTACATGGGCAGTTTTGTCTTTAGTACTGAAAAGAGTTAGTAAAAAGTTAAATGCAGAGCATTCCATTTTACCCCACATATCTTTTTCGGACACACACACATACAGTAGAACACGGATCATACACAGGTCTGGGACCTCTCATAGAATAGACTACACATTGCAAGGCCAGCCTTATGTACGGACCCAGGACTCTAAAACTTTTAGCGGTGTCAGTTATGTTATTATTGTGACGACGTAAGCTTGCTCCAGCCCAGACATTCAAGGGCAGTGTGAGCACAGGCCAGTAGACCAGCCAGTTAGGGTGTACAGTGGTGTTCTGGCACAGTACAAGGCAGTGCTTACAATTACTTGCAATAGTTACTGTTTATAACATTAACTAAAACATTGGTTATAATAAAAAGGCTTTGAATTATGCAACTAACTGGAGAGGGGTTTAAGCACCTGTATGCTATGGTTAGGCTATGGCTAGCCAGTAATATAAACTGACCATATGTGGACATATGTGCTTCCCCTATTTCAAAAACCACCAGAGAGAACTGGTGCACACAATGTTCCATTTAGAATCTGTTAAACCGTCTTGGTTGAAAGCTGTGCTAATTTGAGAATTGCGTTCTCTTCTTGAAGAGATGTATTTATTCAGTACATTGCTCACAAAACTTAGTTTTCTTTGTAGTGTAGTCTAATTTTTGGGAGCAGTATATTAGATGACTTCAAGATCTTTTCTCCTGACAGCTAAAACTATAAATCAAATTCCAGTATGCTGGCTGAAGATAAAAAAAAATAGTGTTGCCAAGACAAAATATTAAATTTGGAAAAATTATTGGATTTATGTTGGTATATAGCCATCTATTTGAACACAGACAAAGACAAGATGATTCTTTTTTAAAAACACAAACACGAATAACATTTTAAGGGTTTAAATGTATGCAAAGTGCTTTATGAAAAAAACTAAAATAAAACCAAGCAGTACACAATTATTTAAAATGGATACAGCTATACAGTATATCAGTTTCTGTATTATATAATGTAATATTATATAATGTAAAAACACTTTCAATCAGCACTTTTTATAAGAGGTCAAAAACGAGCCCATTTTAAGTGACCCTGGTTACGGTTACTGACTTCTGTGGGCCGTAACCGTACACAAACCAAAAGATGCTCAATTTGAACTAAAAGTTAAAGGAAATTACAGGCAAAATATTAAATGCAAAAAGTAGCAAGACTATAGAGCAACACTATTATTACCAAAAAAAAAAGAATCTTGCAGACAATCAAGTAACATGCCGACTTTCACCGCAAGGCAATGAGTAAATAAACAGGAGTGCTTGGTTTGCGCTCTTTGGCGTTCCATACTACCGTTAAGCTTGCCCTCAGACGCGTGGCGATCGAGTTTTCGACCTTTAAAGTGCTCGCGCCTCCCCGTCCGAGGCAGACCGGAGAGGTGGTGCGATCCTCGGCAGTGTTCTGAGACTGCACTTACCATTCGACATCCGAACGGACATTACAGAGCAAACCCGGACGATGGAGATTACAGAGGAGAAGTAAACACGCACCGGGTGGTGGATTTTGCGCACTAGTTTATTCCCAAGACTTATTTCTAAGAAGTGCGCGCCTGAGTGAGTGGACACGGAAATTAATCATGGCTGCAGAAAAGGAGAAGAAGAGGTGAGGAAGATCTGAATATTAATCCTATAATATTAGTCTGTAGCTAATAATTCGGTTTATTGTTTGTTTTACGCACTTGTTTGGGTTTGCGTCTTTATTTGATTTCAGCGCCTTGATTTTTGAAAGTGCGCAATGTTGAGTTGGTCTGTTAAGCATCTAATTCTGCGTGTTTTTCACTTTGTTTAATCCTACGACTAGTTATTTACATATTCTACCTTCTGCTTCGTTTAACTTTTATTTATATATTTAACGGCAGGTTTTCAGTTCAGTTGTTCAGTTACTGCGCTAATTGGGCTTAATTGGGGCAAATTGAGATGTCTTATAGTACTTGATGGTTTTAAATCTTTATTTATTTGTTTCTTTTTTTGTTTGTTTGGTGGAAGGAGTATTTGCTAAAAGGTAATGGCACCCAATCAGAATCACACAACGCCAAGGAATACTAATACTAAAGTGTTTCCTTTCTTATGTTAGAATTAAATAATTTTGGTTCATGACCACTTAGTAGTCAGGTGACCTTTTCCTAATGGAAAATAAATGGCCTAATGTTTAGGGGTAGAAGGTGAAATGAAATGAAATGCTAATGTAATTGATCAGCCAAGAAAAGTTTGCTTGCTTTCCTTATCACTGGAGCTATGTTTGTTTCATTTATTTCTTTATTTTATTTTTACATTACCCCTGTGGTTTCACTGTTTGTGATGTAGAGCAACTGTCTGTTATTTAGTTTTCTTCTTTTTTCGGTGAAATTGGTGACTTCTTGCTCTTTATCCTGTATATCCTGTTTTTCCTGAAAGGCAAGTTAAGAAAAATGTTTAACATTTACATAGACCAGTGTGAAGAGTGATGGGATTAATTCAGCAGATGAGCAGATGCTGGGTTTTCTGTTAACCAGGCAAAAATGTACTAGGACATTTCATGTTTACAGTTTGAATGTGAGCTGTTACAGTTTGGCCATAAGGTTTGCAGATCTACTATGAAATTTTGATGGTAATTTGGCCACTCAATAGTTCTAATGTCAAAATTCACAGTACATTTTTTGCCTAGGAAGCACGTTACATAAAGTGGGATAAAGCACTAACAGCGGCTGGAGGTCGAGTCAAGTACCTGTGATGAGTTACTGATTCTACTGCACATATAGTCTTGTATTAGATATTTCTGTGTGCAGGTTGAGTTTAAACATGAACTGACTTTAGTGGTCTCTGAAAGATCCTAGTTTTGATTAGGTGTATTAGGAACACGCTTGTGTATAGTGACGCCGTTCTAGTACTGGATGCATCTGATGAAACAGAACAGCCCATTTTCAACATCTGAAAGATTTACATTGTAAAAATGAACAGTGATGAGCTGAAAACCAGATTCTTCAGACTCTCACTTGTGCACTGCTGGAAGGAAAGGACCTGTTTTGCATTTTGTGAGAAGCAAAACTGAGTGCCTTTTTATTGCCACCTGTGCTGCTTTAGGCTTGCCGAGACAAAAAAAAGCCCCATGTTAACCACACAGGCCTGCTTCTTTGACACTTATTGATTCACAAGATACAGATTAAGCACGTTTTAATTTCTTTCTCATTACTTTCTTCTTTGATTTGCTTATTACAGTATCTATGATGTGGGCTCTTGATGAATATTAATCATTGCGCCGGTGTTCTAGTGACCCAAGGGACCTTTCAAAACTAGACTGATTTGTTCTGATTACGCTCAGGCCACTTGTTGCTTGTTAAAGGACACATGATGTTCTAGCACAGATGGAGATTAACAGGAGAGTGTTCAGCTCTGTATGAGAATAGCTGAAGAAGCCCTGGACGATGGGGAGCTTTCATTCAAACCTTAACCTGTTCTACTGTGCACTTTATCAGACTGGTAGTTCTTTGCCAATTTAGATCAGCTCAGGTTTCCTCTCTTCTATTGTCAGCTCGGTCATTTATTCAGGTTGCATCTTTTGAGTGAGTTCTCTCTCAGAGATGAGATGTGCAGTGCATGAAATAAAACTTAACACGATCACATAATGACTGATAATCACATTACTTTCTGCCTTAGTTATTCAGTTCAACAGGCTTTTTGTTTAGGGCAGATCCCCCCCCTTCTTTCTATGGCATGTAATTTTATTCAGTAGCACCCTGAGGCCATTATCATGAGTAGGAAACGTGTTTTATAACAGATCAATGAGGTAAAAGCTGGTCTTTTATTTTCACAACACTATGAATCACTAGATTGTGTGAAAGGAGGCTCTGTGTTGCCTGAGAGCTGCTTTGCTCTGGTCTAATCTCATTAAGTGGAGAGGGTGAGTGAAAGAAGGGCGAGGGTCAGCTCAGCAGTCACATGACCACCTGTTTGCTTGCCAATCAAGAGTGAAAGACCTCGGGGTGTAGGGGATAGGTGCAGGAGGCTTAAAGGAGTAGTTCTGGCAGACCTGGAATATTCTGCCCTCCAGCATAAATGTTGCTGATCAACAAGGGCATGAATTAAATGGTTGTTTGCTTCTTTTTCCACTGGAGCTGTGAAGTCAACGTTGCAACCAAGACACAGATGTGTATGTCAAATGGAAAGTTCATTTATAATTACATTTTACGATTTCAAGATTTCTCAAAAGCTAATTATATGCTTTTGGGAAAGATTTTCTTAGTTTAAAAAGTGAAATTAATAGACAATACACTGTTGTAAGGCTGAAATGCAAATATGCCATAATACAAAGGTTATTTAATTACTGAAATGATAGTGAAATGTCTTAAGTGATCAGGATAATAGAAATCAAATTACTATTTAACAGATCCATATTTAGCACTTGGTGGCACTGTGGTTGGCCACATAATTCAAGAGACCCAGGTTCTAGTCCTGGCATGAGAAGCAGGGGGAGCAACCCCAGGCACTGTAATTGTGACTGAGAAAGTCATAGATCGAGACCCTGTCCAAAGGAATGCATTCATCCTCCTTACTTTAAACCCCTCCCCTAAAAACACATACAACTCTTGATCAATTCTAAAATATGTACATAATAAATATTAAGGATTTCCACAAACTATGAGCTGATTTAATTACAAGTTGTAAAACGAGTTACGATGGAGACTTTCTCTTAACTACTGAAGAAATGCTACACTTTTTTTAAATTTTTTAATTAATTGGCTTTTGGGGAGAAAAAAAAAACAATTATAATTTTGAAATGTATGGTCTACAAAATTGCTATATTAATGATGTGTGAGGTGCCATTAACAAGTTCTCTTTAATTTTGACCAAAATGCAATTCAGTCAAGCTTTCTACCTAAACATGCATGACTGAAGTTAATAATGAGTGAACAAGCTACACCAGGAGACAAAATACAGACACATCAAGCCTCACAGTCTGCATTGGTGGAGGTGGTTTGGCTTTGGGTCAGATGTTTGCAATCTGTTGAAATCAGAAATCAGTTGCCATCAAGGACAGCTCCATAACGAATGCATTTCTGCAAATGAACCAGTAATCCATGTCAAACTTTGTAATCCATGACAGGCTCAAACCACTCTAATAATGGATCAGCTTTCTGTTCACCTTAGATGCCCATTATTTGCTTAATAGACACTGTTATTAAAATAGAATCTACAGGGTGAGTTAAAAGTCACAGGACACCATTTTATTTCAAAAACAAAAGGAAAAATGACATATCTGAATACCCCAGCAAGTAATGGGGGAGGAGGCCTATCTTAAGGCTCTTGTCAGGAATATGGCCATATTGCATTGAGGGCAAGACCACCAGTTTTTAGCACCTTTGCATTCCTCACAGCCAAGAAACCAGGATTGTGGACAACAAGCCACGTTGTGGTCATCCAAATACAGCTACTGGCAGAGAAATCTTAACAATGGTTTGGGCAGCCTTTGCAAAAAGTCTGCCACACACCACATCTGACCTGACCTGTGACTTTGACTCACCTTGTATTACTAAATGACCAAATATGTTTTATACCTTGTTGTAATTTAGTAACTTGGTGTAAGGTGCGTGGTTGTCAATCCTGTCATGTAAATTACACAGGTGTGTTGTAATTGCCTACAGATCAGATACTATAGTATCATGGAAATTTCTCTAGGCTGAAACTCTTTTGGTATGCTAAAGCTAGAGCTCGTTTGGCTTGCTAAAGCTTAAACTCTGCACAGTGCAGTCTCGGGGTGGAGGTCATCAGTTGGAGTGTGTGGGAACAGGACATTGTACACCAGAGTACACTTGACCACTCCACTCAGAGCAGAGAGGAATGAGGCCAAGACAAGGCCAGGCTTCTGCAGACTGAACAATACCTCAGCCGACACCAAACTACTCAGTAACGTATGAGCCTTTTGATCCGATACATTAAATGCTGTAAATTTCACAAGTTATTTCAGTGTTATTGCATGTAGTTGCACAATCTACTGCTACTGCTTACTGAATATGGCCAGTTGTTATTGTACTAAGCCATAGCAGCTGAGCAAGCTGAGGTTTGAGCTACATGTTAAGTTTGCCAGAAGTCTCACCAGTTTAAGTAAAATTAGAAAATAATACAAATAAAACTGTTACTGAATCTGACGAATATAAATGCAAAGAAACATTGCCCTGTGTAAGTGATAACGCATTATATATATATACATATCATATGATGTATCGAAACATATCATATGATGCTTATTGCATGATGCAGATGATATATACCAATACTTTTATATTTTATTATAAAAACAGATTTTTTTTCACAAAGAGAAAAAACATTCAATGTGCAAGCAAAAAAAGGACAAAATATATTTCCTTGGCTATAGTAAACTGCCAATTGAATTTTGGTTATTGTCAGGTGAAAATGTTTTACTACCGGGAGCCCCGAAGTCCAAAGTATATATTTAAGACAAAGCAGAACCGATCAGGAAACAAAGCAGCAAATCCAGAAAGACCGTAACAAATTAGAAAACGCAGTGGAAAATCCAGAAAATGCAGTACACCTAGTTTCAAATCCCGAAAAGCAAATTCAGCGAACACAGCAGCAGGATGAGTGGTTAAACTCTGATTCCATGTACATTTTCTGATCGCTTTCTAGCTAGTGATCGCTACTTAATTAAGGATGATTATTTATCAGTGCTCAAAATAAATAAAGTTAGTGTATTTTCAGATTTGCTGTTGTGTATCTTGGACTTACTGTCGTTTTGTTGGTCTTGCTGTTCTTCTGAATTCACTGTGGTGTTTTGTAGCTCATTGCTTTTCATACATTGCAGCTGATTATCTTTCTAACATAAATAATTATTTTGCCTCTGCTCATAAAAATAGATAATGGGCTGTGTGTTTCAGTCACTGACATAACTTTATAGTAGCGTCCAGTTTTAGACCCACTTATCCTGGTCAGGATTGCATTGGGGAGGGGTCCGTGCTGAATGCTCCAAACCTAGACAGATGTACATCCTGGACAGGGCACTAATGCATCACAGGTTCGACAATCATGCCACCTGGCATTCATGTTGCAATCCCAGCTCTTAGCTCAGAGTCATGTGATATGTGCGTGCTTAAAACATGCTCAATAATAGACATGGGCCGTGTGCAAAATTTAGCCTTAAGCGTTCGTATTCACTGCGTCATGTAGCCAGGTAGGATAGACCACTGCTCATGCACACTCATACTTAAAGGCACATAAAGAAGCTAAAAATGAGTAAACAAATTAGAGACAAAATACAGACACCGCCAGCTGTGCATTCTACATCGTTAGATTTGACTTATATTAACTTGCTTGAACGTGGTTTATCTTTGAAACTTTAGATTTTGCTGAAATGGTAGCAGTCGGAAACTGTGTTGACACTTGGTTTATATTATTGGGGAGACACAACAGACTTAAAGCAGACAAGGTGCTACCTGTATCAACTCGCACACAGCCAACTTTAGTGGAATCTATCTTTTTACATTTACATTTACATTTACGGTATTTAGCAGACGCCCTCATCCAGAGCGACTTACAACTTATACAATCTTACAATCCAAGCAACTGTGGGTTAAGGGTCTTGCTCAAGGACCCAACTGTGGCAGCTTGGCAGAGGCGGGATTTGAACCCTGGACCTTCTGG
>JAVSBV010000024.1:1636600-1649147 GCA_033117975.1 Parotocinclus spilosoma | reverse complement strand
AACGGGAGCTGGCTAACAAGCTTGCTGTACGGTGGCCGAGTGGATACGTAATGCGATGTGCAGTACGCTCGGGAGTACGACGGCAAAAAATACAACTTAAACGCATTTTAAAATCCATTTTGGGGCATTTTGAATCGATTCAGAATCGCCAGGACTAGGAATCGCGATCCTTTAAAGGATCGATTTTTTTTCAGCACCCCTACCATACTGGCCTTTCATCTAAAGTGCACAACATTTTACATACATAGATCCTAATCATAACTGTAAATTAGATTTAGATTATTGTGAATTAGATACCGAGGCACTCGGTTACTAAGGCAGTTCGACACTCAGATACGTTCTTTCACTCATCTCTTCGTTACATCCTTTTAATTCCAGAGATTTCCTGCGTGCAGCAAAATAAATTTGTTTCTTATGTGTCAGGATTTGATTTTAAATTTAGCAATGTTCGTTTGATCCCTCGATGGAAAGCGTCCCATGTTCCCGCCATTAAACTGAGCGTAAAATACACATGCCGAAGGTGTTTAATTTTATATCTTTGATCAGTTTGCAGTTTAGACCAGGCGTCGCCGCTGTTAAACACGGCCCTGAATGATAATGGAGGAGGAAGCCGGTAATGTAAACACTGCTTGATAGAGGGGGGAAAAAAAAGTCCTCCTGCGAGGTGAGAGTCCTCACTCCAGCGTTCCTCAGAGAGAACGCTCAGAGGCCTGTTTTTTGTTTCGCTCCCCCTAACTCTCCCTCCCCAAAAGAGAGCACTAATTTCAAGGAAGGAATGCGAGTAGTGGGGCCCGTGCACGAGCTATGTTTAAGTGTGTAATAGACTGACACGACGTGTTCAATCCTTTCCATCTTAAAGATTAAAAAACAGAGATTAAAAAAGATTTACGAAACAAAAAATGGGAAATTACACTTCAGACAAGTCTGTAAATAACAGCACATGCTTTTGATGATTGGCCTCCTCTTGAGGGAGCTGGGCAGCTCAGATTACTGCAGCAGTAGAGCTGGCCTTTAAACACATCTACGGTTTCCTTGCTCCTCCCTTGAAAAAGAGCTGCAGTGTCTCCCCGCTCCTACATATGTGCTTAATTCTGGCTGGCCGTCAGAGCGGAGTCTGAGGTCTGGCAGTGCTCAGGCAGTAATGAGCCCCTCTGACCGCATTCTCCCAGCCTGCAGGCTGCGGCACTCTTAAAGAGGCAGTCGTCGTGAACGTGCTCTAGTTCAGCTGCCATTTCACTCTTTGCCAGCTCAAATACAGCTAAACAACAGACAGTTTCATTGCTGAAGTGAAATGTGAGGTTTAGTCTTATAACAGAATAACGGCTAGCATTCTCACTGTAGAATTCATGCACTTAGGCATCAAGTTAAGCCTTTACTTACGGGAGGGACATCTGGGGATTAACCCTAATAAATGTGGGGGCAGCACAGGCAGCTCAGAGAACTCCGATCAGAGCTCGTAAGGGTTAGGGGCAAGAGGTGAGTTGGGATATGCAGAGAATGCAGACTTCAAGGGGTGGGAACTTCACACCTTGATAAACAGGATATGCCAGCCAGCTTATTGTTGTTGTCAAGGAAACGTGCCCCTGTGACAATTTTTTCCAAACCACATATACCACCACTAAAAAGAAAACCAAACTCAATCGGCAATAAGAAAGGGGAAACTAGCTGTAAAATACCAACCATGTAAAAGAAAACTAAAAAAGAAATAAATAAATAGCAAAGTTTGGAGAGCAAGGTTGAGCGCAGACATGCTTTCCAAAGCAAACTCAGTTTGTTAAAGCTGTAGAAAAGTCTGGGCAGGAAATGATGCAATAACCCAGCCAAGTCTTTCGGAGTCTATAATCAAGCCAGTGCTCATTCTGCCTCAGTGTCTAAGCTAGAGCTGTGGAAAGACAAACAAATCCCCCACTGCCATAAGGGCAAGAAAGAAAGAACCCAGGATACTCCTTTTCAAACATTTAAAACAAGCATGAATCGTGTGTAGAGTAGAGAAAGCAGTTAAGAAAAAGCAGACCAAAAGAGAGACCACACTTTCCAATTAGAAATGTCTGGATAAAATTAAATACATTTTATTTCATTCTTATGCACAACATCCAGGCTTCCCAGGAGGCTGTGTCCATTGAGTCTTAAGGCGCATTCACACCAAACATTTCTAGGGACTAATTTTAAGGAACTACACTCAAAGTGCTTCCCTATGAACTAACTATTCGCACAGCCATGCTGATGTGATGGACAGGTCAAAAGCAACATTCTTGCGTCACATATAGACTCAGTGAAGCCTGTTTGTGTTTTTTTCTCCCATTTTGAAGATCAAAGCATGATGATCTGTTATATATATGGCTACTGGTGTACAGTGTTCCCTCGCCATTTCGTGGTTCACCTTTCGTGGCATCGCGCGTTTTCAAACAAAATTAATGGAAAAAATATAGCAGATTTTCGCGCAACTTTTACATGAAAAAAAATCACAACATTTATAAAAAAAACTATATTAAATATATTAATTCTAACAATAAAGAAATGTTATAAATCATAAAATATGATGATTGTAGCTACTCAATGTGTATGATATGACGTGCTGTAAGCTCGGTAGGGACGGAGCATGTGTGATGCGAGAGTGATGTATGGTGTCAAAGAAAAGAGAACGTTCCATTACTTCAGCGTCTTGCTTAAAAATAGTGTATTTACTTAGCGGATGAATACTCACCAAAAACGAGAAGTAAGGTTTCATTATAGACTGAATTCATTCAAGTCCTACGATGTTATCCAAACCTTCTGCAAGTTCTACGGCTAAAATAGTCTATAAATACTTAAATAAATATAGCATCCCTACTTCGTGGATTTTCTTTTATCGCAAGTGGTCCTGGAACCTAACCCCTGCCATAAACGAGGGAACACTGGACCAATCACCGCAAATGCAAATAATTTAAATCTTAAATCTTGACTTAAATCTTTAAGCTTAAAAGTGCACATATATGGCGTTCAACAGAACTACAATCTCCCCCGGTTCCTGCGCTGTGTGCATGTGACAAAAGGGGCACAGTTCTAAGAACTATGAAATGGTTTCTCCAGTGCAAAAGCCCCTTTGGTCCTCCCAAGATTTCTTCCTCCTCCCACGTAGGGAGTTTTTCCTACCTTTCAAAGAAAAGGCTTCTACACATTTATTAATCCTTGGCTATTAGACAACCAGCTTGTTAAAAGGGAATAAGGGTGACAAAGAACATGTGAAAAACAAGTGCCTGGCTGAGACAGGCTCATAAAGTGGACTGTATCCATTAAAACTTGTTCCTAATGGGTTGTGAGGCACCTCCCGAGTTAAGCTCCCCGCAACCACACCACAGCAGGCGCCAACAGTGAAAGTGCAAGGGGCTTTTCCTATAGACCTGCCTCATTACAGGCATGCAAAGGCTTCACTTGTGCCCTTTCTGTCAACATTGGAATACTGTTTTCCGGAGCACAGTGTGTTCAGCGAGAATAATGATCATCAGACTGAGTAATACAGGAAATAGTTAAAGTGTAGGGAAAAAGAATACCAACAATAGACTCAACAAGCTTCCTGTAGTAAGGCCTGTGCTACTGGACCACTACAGGAGCGCGGGTTAGAGGGAAGAATGATAGACATGCACACACGGGGACAGGAATGATCAGAGAGGGTTCACAAAAACACCATGGTTTGAACTACAGAGCTAAATCTACATCCATCTAAGTATTAAATGAAAACACAGCTACAACCGTGCTGAACTGGTGCTTTAAATAGCAGAAAGTGATGAGCCCTGGCATTTAGGCAATACTTGGCACATGATCAGTGATTCCACCATGCTGGGCAACTGTTAAAAATGTAAAAAATAGATTGATTTGATCACTGCACAGGTTTAACTTCAGTACATAAGCTTGCCCTTTGAAGTCTCTTCGCCCAGTCGGGACAGACTCACCAACTCCTACAAATGCTGGCATTTATATGAGACATGTTGCACGAAATCTCTCTTGGTAAACAGCTAATGTTCACTACTTAGCAAGTGCATTTACATGCACTTAATCCTTTAACTTCAGAAACCTAATTTTGTCATTAATCCAATCAATAAATACAGATACAGTTGAGTGATCAGATAAGTGTTTCTACTTCGTAACCATAACCACTGCAATAGTCAGTTTTTAAATTTTTTTTTATCTTGTATAAACTGCATTTCAGAATCTGCGCACAGTGTTCAACAGTCGTTTCACTGCCTTTATTTCCAGGGTTGCAAGATTTCTAGAGAAAATTAAATGCTAGTCATTGAAAAGAGCGTCGAAAAATATCAAGTCTTTAAAATAAGCAGGCCAGACAACCGTGTTGTAGGTTGTGTGTAGGCTGGTGTGCTTGCCATGACTAAATAAAACGATTGTATAACTGGTATATAACTGGTTAGTTCTGTTTACATGACCACTTGAATAACCAGATAATGGGAGAAATCTGACTATGATCAAATTATAAAATGCTTGTAAATGCATTCAGTGCATTTTTCACAGCATGCAGCAGTAGTTCACCAACTTGACTGTGTCACATCCTCACAAAAAAAAAATCCTCTTGGGCTGTTTAAAGGGAACCTCTGTAGTGACCAATGGTTTTGCCCTTTATTCGAATGGCTCTGGCCGTTTTTTACAAGGTGGTGGCTTTGAGAGTCTGTTTCTGTAGCCATTCTGGAGCAGAGCTGGAAATAGCAACATGAATGACATATTTTAGGAGGCGAGCTAAGCTCACAGGCTGACCGTGACCACTACACACAGTCACAGGATTAAAGATGGAACAGAGGATAGGCTACAGAACAACTGACCGCAAAAAATAAAATAAAACTTAAAAAATTAACATAACAATTTTCTAAGATCACTACCACACTCCAAAAAAACGGCGTGAATCCAGCTAACCTATTTCTACACCACAAACAAACTGGGTTATTTCACTCTTACTGCATGTAATTGACCTCTTAAAATCTAATCAGATTACGTTTGAACAAGTAATTAACCTTCAGAGTTAATTAGAGTCATAATATCGGTCCAAATCTGCTTTCTCACTCAAATTCCCGACGGTCATAATTCAAGCTGTTACTACAGTAAACCTTCTGCTATTTTCCTGTTGCTAAGAATAGACATTTGTTTAGAACTCCATGAAATTAGAACCAAAAATAGAGATTTTCAGAAAACATGTACAAATACATTAGTATATAGACGTAAATACCTAATTTAATTTAACTAAGAAACACTAGATTTACGTTTCACATGTGGTCTGACCCAAGCCATTATGGGTTAAGTGCTTTGGACAAGGGCAAAACACTGACAGCCTGTTTGTTTTGTGCCACAACAGGCCATAAATGGGGCATCCTTAGCAAACCCTAAAGAGGCTATGAGTAAAAATCCCAACAGTTCAGTTTCTGAAATGATTGGCTGATTAGATGCTTGTTACTGGGCGGATGAAACTTAAAGTGCCCAGTGAGTGTAGAAAACTTCACAGCACAGGGATTTTAACATGCGTGTTCATACCATATTTAAAATCAAGCCATTTTTCTCATCTTATAACACCTTTGGTATTCAGCCACATATTAAATACAGGCTCTGGCAAACAACCAGTTTGCTTTGGGCAGCTGACTTAAGAGCTTAGTCAAACAATAGCACATTTAAACTGCTTTCACAGAGAACATTCCACTTTATCTGTATAAATACAACAGGGCCAATTTATTCCAGTACTACCTTCTAATTCTATAGATACCCATCTATTAAATTTCGGCCTCCCCCAGAGAGTACAGACAATGAGCGTGAAGACCGTATTCATTCAACACTTTTGTTAGTATATCAAGCCAAATTGCTTCACACACCTACATAGTTTCAGCCAATCTATGATTGGCAACCAATAAGCCATTTCCTTGTGTCGAGCCAAATGGCCCTTTTGTGAAAGCAATGGACCATTCACGCCTAACCAACTGGAAACGAATGACGTAAGATTCTCATGTTACTACAGGATACGCCAACATTTGACAAGATGGAGTCAATGTCTTAAGTTTCAGTTTAAAAAAAGGGCCACTTTTATTGACAGCGCTTTAATTTCAAAATCCGGCATTTTTATTGCCTATTAAAATTCATTGTGTCAGAGAGAGTTTTTGCATCTCTGCTTTTCCGTATTACCAACTTCCCCAAACCAAGAAAAACAAATAAAAAATTCACATGCTATAACAGTTTATGACTTAGGCCCATTATAAAACTTACAAATGTTTCTGCTGCCAAATATTCCGATTGATCCAAATTGTCTATTCCAAATCTGCAAATGCTTACAACCTGCTTGTTACTGAAAGTTGTGTGTGAACGGCTCAGTTCGATCAGTTCTATTTAATTTCATAGGATCTTACCTTCAGCATGAAAGCATAAAAGGAAACAAGCTCCAATGACTGCGAGGAAGACCAAATTTGTCCCCATCCTGTTTGCTGAGAGGCTGCAAATGGTTTAGGAGAGCTGTGTTATGGTGCTGCAGAGTGACGGCTTAGAAGGATGAGTCTCAGGGATGCAGGCAGCAGGACACCCAGACGAGTGTAATGGACTTTAAATTCTTGTCATGAATGTCCCCTGATTAAAATCCTACAAAATGAGAAGAACAAATTGATTAGTGATGGAAAAGCAGTATCATGATAAGCCTTGTGCGACTGACATGGATCAGGTCTTTTTTGGAAAGTTAAAAATCTTAATTTTTGTGCTGTAGCATAACCACTGGGTATCAGGGAAGATACTCTACAAATGGATGGCAGTGGGCTATGTCCAGCATTAATAACACAATATGTCTGCTCTCACTGAGCTCCTTGCATGTCTGTGTGCAATTAGTGGGTCCAAGTCCCTAGGAATGCTTAGTTCTGTGGGTGGTGAGTTAACAGGGAGAGGGGGCTGATGTCTGTCACTGTTCATTTGGCCAGGGGGACAAATCACCCTGAACTGTGCCCTACTTTTCACACTTCCTTGGTAATGGGGAAACAATGAAGGGGATTTAAAAGAACCCATTAAGATACCAGCTCTCTAAAGTGGGTCTGAAGGAAGGAATGGGTGGAAATACAGGCATCATTACGCTTCAGCAGTATTACAGAATAACAGTCCAACAGTGGTAACAATATGGCAAATAAATTGAAGTCAGGACATGAAAAATGATACTGACATTTAATTGTTCATTTTTTAAAATACATTACAGTTTTATCGCTTTCCTGTAAAATCTAACGTTTCCGAGAGATTCATCTATTGCCAACAATTATTTAACATTTAAAAGATTAAGAAAATATTTTCTTAATTAACTCTGTTAGCTATTTACTGTTTAACTGACTTCAGTGCTGTGCCACAAGCTGTTACGTCTGGTCCTGGGTAACGCGACAAGCGTGCTAAGACCTTGAGAGGCCAAGGTCTTGCAACTATGTAAAATTGCATCACACTTGCTCCAGGGCCCTGACACTCATGATATCATCTGTAAACAAGCACTTCCGCTACACATGGCCCCACAATCAGTGCATTCCCCACAAGCCATGTGCTGGACTCAACAACAATTAAATATAAAACCATAACGACTATAAACCTGACCCCTCCATTTTAGACTGAACCATAACTGAAACTGACAATGTTTTACTCTCACTAATGCAAACCGTGACCAACTTTCTGATGGGTGATTATCATGGATCAAAACCTCACCAGCACAACCCTACAAGCTTAAAACATCCTGACAAGCTTAAAACAAAGGCTGCAATGAGCTCAAGCCATTCCCTTAATTCTTTGAAATTTATTTTTATTACTTTGTCTTAAATGGGTGGCATTCTGGCACCAAAACAGATAAACTATCCCTCATAGTAAATCACTCATGCATTTGATGGGGATTTTTGAGGAGGAATAAGGAATGCCTATGTTCATAAATTACACAAAGCTTAGATGTGGGGGGGGGGGGGTGTCTTGTTGCTCTGGAGACAGAAGTCTGAGGAGAAGCAGAGGTAGAGGGGGTAACTTTCTGCAGGTAATGTGAATGCCTGCTACTAGGTTTTACAACATAAGCAGCCATTTTAAAGACACACCAACTTAATCATGAATTGAAAAGTTTAATACCTGTTAATGACAAGAGTAGGAGGAAAAAAAAACATTTCAAGATGCTTTGAGAATGTAAGAAAAATATAACAGAGGTGAAACAAGATGAAACATAAGAGTAAATCAGAGGAAGCGTGCCAGGAAATACAGGAGTATGATCCAACACATACTTTAAGTAGACTCTGATATGTAAGAGACTGTGTGGAAAGCTTGTGGTTGCATGCATTGCACATTCCAGCAATGTCGGAAAACACAGACAAACAAGAAAAAAACTGCATGAAGAAGAATTCAATGCAAATAAAGCAGCATTATTTAACTCCAGAAACATTCAATTTGCTAGTTTTGGTAAAAGATGAAACAATTGATGAAAATTGTGGTTCATTAGTTTAATCCTTACTAGGTCCTTGTGGTTCTGCTCACAACATAGGTTTGGGGTTTAGGTAAAAAAAAAGGTGCTTATTGCCCATTAAACCACTTAGTTTGGATTCAGGTGCGCATGTTGGATCACAACAGAACATTCGCACAAAACCAGGCTATATGCCAGCAATTTATCAAATAAATCCATCCATTATCTTCTGCTTAAGGGCAAGAACAACCCTAGATGGGGTGGTCATGCACTGTGATACACTAAGGGCTACTTTAGAGAGATCAGTTAACCTAACACACGTCTTTGGACTGCGGGAGGAAACCGGAGTACCCAGAGTAAACCCACGCAGACAAGGCAAGGACAAGCAGACTCGACACAGAAAGGACCCAGGCCGCTCCACCCTGGGATTGAACCCGGGACCTTCTTGCTGTGAGGCAGCACCGAGCCACTGTGCCACCCCATAAAAGTAAAGACCTTTCTTATTTCTTACAAAACCGTCACTGTGGATGTGGAAAATACAAAACGCTTACAGGCATTTTAGTAGTACTTCAGGCAGTAACAAGGATTCAGATACAGGCATTTCAGTAATATACTTCACTGTCTGAATTTGACAGTCAACACAGCTTGCTTTTATCTATTCACTATTTTTTCACATGTAGAGCAATGCTATAAGATATTTGGCCTGTATCACCTCGTCGTTATTCCTCAGTGAAATATTTGGCAGACAAGAATTTCTGAGCTGAAGAATGGCTACAGCATTGGCTGCTCTTGCAGGAACACTGTGACGGTAAAGTGATGCAAGGAATGAATATTTGTCTTAAAAATTGCATTGGATACAGGCTCAATAAAGCCTGAACTTCACTGTCGGACCATTTGTTCTGATCTGTTGCTTTTTCTGATTTAAGCATGAAAGAGGTGTTTGCTCTCAAAGCTATAGATATGTACCAATCACCGTACTTGCGTCTGGACCTATCATACTTGCATCACTCAGGGTTCTTACGCCCTGAGAAAAGACCCTAAATTGACGTAAGAACTACAAGTCCGTTCCCTATACATGACATTCAAAGATCTACATCCTTAGTTGTGGTCCTGTGGTGCAAACACATGAGAAAGGGATCACAGTTCTAAGAACTAGGAAAAAAGGTCCTCTAGTGCAAACGTGCCCATTGATGTTTCTACTGTTACAGTCTGTTGTGCCACATTAAAGCCATCACATTTCATTTTTACATTTCTTTAGCCACATAACTGCGTTTGTTTAATTGACATTAAGCTATTCTTTTTCATTCCTTCCAATAACTGCAACCCAAATGAAGGCCAAGTCCCAAATGGCCACCAACTGACTAAACTATATTTTTGAACAGATGAAGCACATTATACAGAATTTTCCCTTACCCAATCGGCAGAAGCTCTTCTGCAAAGCAACCCACAGCTGATACCATCTTAAAATGTACAATCCAAGCAATTGTGGATTAAAAACTTTTGAATAAAGACCAACAGCGACAATTAGGCAATGCTCGGACTGGGAACACTCCACTTCCTCAACCACTATACTACTCCCCGTATATAGAACACACGCCAATATTTACAGCATATTATTTTATTATAATGTTGTTTGACATTACTCTTTATCTAGTAGTCTGTAATTTTAATGTAATATCACACACGACTTCATTTGGATGACAGACTGTCTCTGTAACACGCTGAGTAAAATAAGCTGCATGCCGCAGAAAATCAGTTTCTGAATTTCTGGCCTTACATGAGTTGATTAAGTGCTTACAAGAACCCTACTACATGACCATGCATATGAAAGCCTTTATTGTCATTCAAATCTTAACAATAAATATGTCAGAATTTCTACAAAATTATTTAGAACTTGTTAATCTTCTAACCTTGGATTAAAGCCATTGTACACAGACTTGTTTATTACGAGACATACACTCACTTCCCACTATAACTAGGCTTGCTCACGGACTGACTCCATGTCCAAGCAAACATGTGGTCTGTGTGCGTTTTGGCATGTATCCCCTTCTCGGGCCCCTCCTTGCAGGCGGCGGCGTAGCACCTCGACTGCCTCTCAAGGCTCCGGTGGCCAGCGGGAAGGGCAGACTTCCCGGCTCCACTCGTTTTGTTTGCTTGGCTGCTCCAATGCCCCATCCCAGTCTGCATTAGCATAATAATACTAAACACTCCCATTCCAGCCCTCCTGCTGCACTCCTCCTCTCCTGGCCTCCTCTATCCAAATCTATCATTCCCTGTAAGAGGCAGTCCCTCCAAAACATCAATCAGGCTTTCAGACATGCTGCCTCCCTAACATTTACAGTACTTCTTTGGTTTGTATCTGGTTTGAATCCATCAGAGACATTGGGAAGCCTACAATATCAGAGCTACGATAATTTACGTTGGAGTGATATCTCAATTTGTGTGTCTAAGGGAAATTAGACTAACGGTGTAATGGAGAGTATTATAGAAATCCTGAAAAATTAATTTATTAAACAATAAAACTTTGCCAGTGTACAAGAAAACAAAACGCACAATAACGGACAACGTGACAAGTCTCTCAATGAGGCATTTAAAGATTGAGATAAAACAAGGGACATAAGAGGTACAAAACTTGACCAAAGCAAAATACTATATATAAAATAGAACCTAAAGAACAACGGCAAAATACACCCAAACTATATGCAGTGCTGTGAGAAGAGTACAAGTTAAGTGCTCAATCATAGGTAAATGGAGAGAAATGTTTCTAACCTGGACTCTAACACTTCTAAACTTTTGCCACAACTAACATCTACTGGCAGATTTCAGCTTTACATGCACCATCACAGCTAAACGATGCTTCCCCATATTTATTTGGAAGTCTGACCTTGGTTGGCACACCAGGGTCCATAGATTAAAGATACAAAATCATTGTCTGATCTTTGAACAGCTCAGAGATGTATTCTGGACCAAAGCCATCCAATGATTTGGGGACTATTGGCAGCACCCTGCACTCTATTCTGTAACTAACTGGAAGCCAGTTCAAAAGATATTAGAATTTGAAGTACATTTAGTCTATTCTCTTAGTCCTAGCTGAAACGCTATAAGCTGAATTCTGAATGAGGTCTAGGTGTTTAATGGTCTTTTTAAGTCTAGTTAAAAAGTTCATTGCAACGGTCTACTCTACTGTAGATAAAAGCGCATATGAATTTCACTAGCTCTCGCAAGAACACTAAACCATTAACATACCAAACCCTGGCTATATTTGTAAGATATGTCAGAAGGCTCTTTTGGTGATGGTTCTGAAATGGCGAGTCATAGTGAGTTAAGTCTATTAGAACATCTAGATTTTGGACCACTGTTGCTCTCTGTTGCCAAATACAACAATTACTGTTTTGTACTTATTCAATTGAAGGAAATGTTGGATCATTCAATCATTTATGTGCTTCAGACATAATGAGTCTATTGAGTTACAATCATCTAGTGAGACAGCCAGATACATCCACTCATCATCTGCATAATTACAGTAATCAAATATTGTTTGAATTTGGAACAAAGGATGCATATAGAGATTAAACAGAACCTTGACTGGGATGGTGCCTAACTTGTACCTGGAAACGACCCAGGACCAGTGTAATCTGACCACCATTTCACCAAAAGCAGGATATGAACAGTGGCTCAGCTGGTGTAGAAATCCAAAATTACATTTTAAATTTGATTACACAAGATAACATAACAGTTAAATAAATTCCTGGCTTTGCACCTTTTAAGTTGTTTCACTAGATTAAACCCATTTACACTTGCCAGGAAACTGTGTGACAAACAAGTAAGAAATTTCACAATCATATCTTTTTCTACTTTTAATTAAAATGCTGTTATTAAAAAGCAATGATTACAAAATAACAGGTGTTTAAATTTTTGCAAATCTACATTCACAGCTCGGATCAGGACAAGTACTACTGCACTTCTGGCCAAGTAAATAAAATTAAAACCACACACAGAACGAATAACAAATAACATGGATTATCTTGATACAACACCACAGGTTAAGCTCTGGTATACAGTGCATCCGGAAAGTATTCACAGTGCGTCACTTTTTCCACATTTTGTTACGTTACAGCCTTATTCCAAATTGTA
>JAVSBV010000024.1:1617249-1630067 GCA_033117975.1 Parotocinclus spilosoma | reverse complement strand
TGTGTGTCTGTGTGTGTGGTCCTGTGGATGTGGACATGACACCGATTTTGTGGAATGTCTTAGGTGTTGCTTAGACTACAGTTTGTATGCACCTTAGCTCACATGAGATCAGATAACTATTTGTTATTACTTAGGATTTCTTGATCTAGACAAATGAAAGCTGTCAGTTGAAAAAACGATTGCGTAATTTGACCAGACATGGTGCTAAACCAAAAACCCCTTAAGGATGCCACAAGGATAGGCCAAAGTCAACATTTTGTCTAATGTGGTTTGTCTACAATAATTTAGCTTCTTCTGCATACATCCAGTTTAATCAAAAGCTGCCTCACAATGCTATAAATATTACTAAATAGAGTACCATGCAAATAAAATGAGTTTTTTGTGATCAGTATATCTTGTCTCGTTTTAAAGCTGGATATGTCAGATGGATGATGTCAGGCTGAACTATGACAGTATGACATAACAGCAAGTGTAATACACGGCTATGTAATCTTTTCCTTGGATGTCCAGTTATTGTTTTGAATACAAAGCTGTTTACATTACTTTATTATTATTTTAACAGTACAATTTGTTCACACAATATTATATTAAAGTCATTTTCAAGTCATTCCCTGTGTTCTTACCCTGGAGATTGTAAGGGGCATGTTGAAGTCTTTGCCTCCCTGCAATCTGAAGCCCCATGGTGCAGGTCCATTCAGAGTTACTGTGTAATTGCTCATTTTGGGGAGAGTTCAGGTCAAAGGCCTTGTCTTAGGTGAAATAGCTCCTATCTTTTTCTTTGTTAGCTCTTCACCCTACAGTAGGACAAACACCCGGGGACAGACCGGCGCCGCGGAGCCTGCAAAACAACAACAACAGTGAGCAAAGCAACAAACTGGCAGTCAATAAGCAGCTGTCAGCACACAACACAAGCCTTAAGCCATCTATTCCAGTCAAGCAAACCCTTCTAACAACTCTACTGTTGTCTATGGCAAAAAAGGCAGAATAAAAGCATATTGAAAAGCAGAAAGAAGAGAGACCTTGCCTGTGCGGATGGCCTGGACGGACAGCCTAAGAATAGCCACTCTCTGCAAAAAGCGATAGCACTCTTGTCCTGGTGGCCCATATTTGGTTTGTAAGGGGACACTCTGGGATACCAAGCCTCTATGATTCACAGGGCGAATATAGCCTCTTCATAGGCCAACATAATACTTTGCTCTGGGCCTGTGGCCATGCACTGGTAAAATGCTCCCTAAAACCAGTGAGATGAAACTTCAAGTCCAGAGAGAGCAATTTGCTTAAGGGCATGGGATGTTGGTGGCAAGGACAGCATCTTTCTCAAAACATTCTGAAGGGGGATTCTGGCAATCCATGTACGCCTGACAGATTGATCCCCTCCCAGCACACTTCATTCTTCAGCAGCTCTCGGAATTACGCACCAACACCCCCTCTCAGCTGATCCATTTAAATCCAGCTTCTCAGGTTATATCGGTTCACAGGCAGACTAAAGTGGAAGCCTGACTTCCCCTTCAATTTGATTCAAAAGCAATAATAAAATGTTAATATTGTTCATAAACTTTGTGGAATTCAATACTTTCATAAATCAGTTGTTTAAGTAGCACTCAACAATATCCTGCTGGATTAACTTAACTCAAACTCCTTTACGGCATGTATTGAAGTCCCTGACAGATTCTTAAAATATTCTCAGTGAAGTCTGAGCATCTCTGGGCATCTATTGTGTATTGTGTGAGTAAATAAAGCAGATTTACATATGATCTATTATTTAATTCAATATTATGTATATGTTACTTATTAAGGTAGTTCTTGGGGTAGTTTACTTCTTACGTACAACACCTAGACTCTATAAGGAGTCTGGGTCCGGATATGAATCTTGGTCCTCCAAAAGTTTCCCCCTTATAATTTTTTTAGTCTATATATGAAAAAATTGTAAAGCTGCTTTGAAAAAATGCTCCATTGTAAAAAGTGGTATAAAGATAAATCGGATTACTTTTTGTAGCTGCACTGCTTCATGATGATTCGTTGAGCTCTGAAAGATCCACACCTTGCACCCAGCTAACTTTAATCTGTGACAGTTACGTCATACAGTCTATTCACAATACAGTCTTCCGAGTTGGGTATCAGCCAAGAGTCTTTAAATCACCTGTTTTAATTGGCAATTGTGAATCGACAAATGATAAAATAGTAATAGAGTTTTAGTTGCCTTTAGCAACACTAAGTGTGACAATGTGCCATGTAGTGACGGTCCCTCTGTCCTCATCACTGTAAGAATGACAGTCTGTTCACAATATATACAATATGCAAATATTAAAAAACAGTTATTATGCTAAACGGCTTAAGGCAACACAGCAAACTGCAACAGATTTGCATTCACTCTTTGTCTTTGATAAAAAATAACTGATACGTATGTAAAATAAAACCCTATAAGAAAGTAATTCATTAAACCAATCTTGAATATAAAATTCTTTTGAGACACCATAAATCGCCACATAAGATAAGGCATAATTACAAATCTTAATTGCATGTTATTAGGATAAGCCTCAGGTTTTGTCTGATGTAGTTTGATTCATGAGGTAAGATGATGAGATTTCTCTGCCTACTGCAATTCCAACCATCGTAATAAAAGAAGACCTGAGATAATCTCACTTAGATACCTCACTGAATCAGATATCTGACACGCCCAGCCACAATTCATTCCTTCTCCTGTGCCATTATATCATGCATAGCACAGAAAGTCAGTATTAATACGTAAGGAGACAAAACAATAAATCTTCCTTGCAAACTCTGATTACATCACACATTCAAAAGCTGGCCATCATCAGTTAAAGCCACACTATTTCATGACAGAGATTTACCTCACATTGCTGCATAGATCTTCTAATGCTCAGAAAGGTTTCTTAGTTGGGTAGCAGCCTTGACTCTTTTGATTCTTGTACATCAGGGCAGCAAATCAGTTGTCTTAATTGGCAATTGCGAATGGACAAAAGATAAAATAGTAATAGTCCTTAACATTAATTATGTTATAACGTTGCAGCGTTTTAGTTATACTAAAACTTGAAAGAAACAGCAATTGCAAATCAGTCCATTTTAAATTCTATCAGCCAAACGAAGAAGATTCTTTCTGCAATGAATTAAACAATAATGGACATTGATTTTCTAATAATAACCAACATAGAAACATTATAGGGGAAGCACATATAATTACTTCATCTTACCGGTTGAGTCAGTCCAATATGCTTCTATATTAACCACCAGTGGATAGGCATTCAATTGTAATACCTAATTCAAAGTCTACTCCACATAGTAATATATCTTTATAGTATTTTTGTGAATTATAAAAAAGTAGGACTAATTTTGATTTATTGTTGTTTGTGAAGTCAGCCATGTTTTTGATTCCTGACTGGCAACTTGTAATGAAAACCTCACTGTGAGATAACAACATTTTTATGTATTCATCTACACCTACTCCTGTCTTCATCTAGTATTTCATCTACCTAGCTTTAATATTTGTGCCATAGATACCCAGAGACACATGGGCTTCATTGAGTCTATTAACTCTAATTTGGCGAGCAGGCGGTGCTCTTAACTTGGAGGAGTTTGAATTAAATGAATGAACAATGCAAATTTGTTGAGATATTTGACCACTTGATCTGGTGAAATATTCAATTCCACCAAGATTCATTAATTGCATAGGCACTTCAGTAACTGCATTTTGATTAAATTGAAAGGTAAACATGGCTTCCTGGATAGTCTCAAAGCAATCTGTTGTGTACTGCACATAGTCTTTCTGATTACAGCAATTACAGTAAATAGAGTGGGGTTTCTGAAAGCACCAGATTAGCTGGGACAGAAACCTCTTGATTAGTGAGACATGAAAAGGGGGTGGGATTCTTTGTGATGAAGGAAGAACCAACAGGCTACATTTCCCACTACTGTGAAGTCTGTAATACAAATGTCTAATGGCAAAATAGATAGATGGAAGCTATGGGTGATGGTGAAGATAAGTCCTTTGTAGTTGTAGAAGTTGTAGATGGGTCGAGGCAGGGGGCTTGTAGTCTTCAATACAGCCTGCTTCATTGATCCTAAGCACAATTATGCCTTTAGCAACACTAAGTGTGACATCTTGCAATGTAGTGATGGCTCCTCTGTCCTCATCACTGTAAGGATGCAATCAACAGAGAGCAGTGACCTAGAATTACTGGGCTAATCAGATACCACAAAATGCTGTGGTTTTCCTTTACTAACATTAACAGAACAGAGTTGATTACATTTGATTAACAATATACTTATTTATGTGTAACTTCCTTAACAAAAACTCAAACGTCTCATTTCCTTTGGATGGTAACTGTAGTCCTGAAAAAAACAACAGCTAATTAGAAAGGTAAGTAAGTCTTTTTATTAACATAGATATTTTATTTTGAAGGGTGCTATATTTGGTGGAGCATCTAGAGCGCTGTCATCTTTATCACTACATGCTCTGTATTCCCTTAGATTCCCTAAGATTTTACAATTAAGCAGTGACATCAAGCAGCAAAAGTCATTTTAGATCCAATTAAAATAGATAGTATTTAAGTTCACTACATTACAAAATTCAAATTGTACTCCAATACATTTTCCCAGGCCCTTCTGTTACTTGCTTAGTTACAAGCTATTGAAACTCAGCTCCACATCCTCCCATGTAACCTGGTTATGAGATTGAACTCAGAAAGGAACTGAACAAATCAGACAAAATACTTGCTATTACGACGCAGAGAATATGAACCCAGGATATTTAATGCTTTGCCTGCTTAATTTCATTTTATTTGTTAATGAACATCAAATCCTGCATTTCAAAAGAGAACATTTAAGATGTGATTTCAAATTCAGATGTAATGTCAATAAGTGATTGTAATCTTGATTTGGTTCAAAAGCAGTGTCTACAAAGGGCTGAGTCTTTTACATTTATTTTTACATTTACAGCATTTAGCAGACGCCCTTATCCAGAGCAACTTACAACTGATATGGTTTTACAATCCAAGCAATTGTATGTTAAGGGTCTTGCTCAAGGACCCAAATGTGTCAGGATTTGAACCCTGGACCTTCTGTTCCAGAGTCCAGTACCTTAACCACTAGGTTACCACAGTCCCACAAATTGTTTTTTACATTATTTAACAGACGCCCTTATCCAGAGCGACTTACAATTAATACAGTCTTACAATCCAGGTAATTGTGGTTTAAGGGCCTTGTTCAGGGACCCAATGTGGTAGAGGTGGGATTTGAACCCTGGACCTTCTGATCTATAGTCCAGTACCTTAACCGCTAGGCTACCACAGTCCCACGTCTTTGAGGAGCAAAGGTGGGCAGATGATCTCTAGAGGCCAACAAATTTGAGAAAATTATTAACCTGTTTAATGAACAATGATCCTCAAACACAGACTGAAAGAGATTTACAATTCAGTTCTAAATATTTCTCATTTTAATTTATTTTAAATTGTATAAAATGCATGGACGTCCCTGGAAAAGATGAAATCTTGAAGGAATTAATATTGCCCTAAAATCTCAATGTACTTTTCTGCATTAATGCTGCTGTCACAGAACTGACAATTACTCAGACACAACCCAATAACATGACAGATCCTGACATTTAGACTTGTTGCAAATAAGTGTGGATGGTTCTTTTTTGTCTTTGGTCCAAAGTACAGGACAAGACCAGGAATACCATTTTTTCTGACCCCAATAGTGCTGGCCTGTCCTAAAAGCCTCGTAAAAGAAGTCAAAAACTAAAGCTGCGTAACCGCTACTTGGTAACCACTAAGTTCTTGTACACTTTACAATTAAGTAATAAGTAGAAAACGTCTTAAGTTTTCTAATCAAGGCTTATACTCACTTTTACTTGAGTCATTTTTTTAAAAGGTATTATTACACTGTTACTTTTATTAGTATTGAGTAGATCATACAACATTTGGACAAAATAGCAATCAGTTTTGTATAATAGGATTTATTAAAAAAAAGTACAAACAAGTATTTAAACATTAACACCCTTTACAAGATTAACACAATTCAACCTATACACACTGGTCACAAAAATCAGGCGAGATTTCAAAATGAACATGCAGAGAATCCCACAAGAACTCCCGCCACAGTTATGTCCCTGAGCAAGGCCCTTAACTCACAATTGAGTTAAGACTGTATTAATTGAAATCCGTTGCTCTGGATACATAACGTAATTGTGTAATAGAACAAAAACTTTTTGACTTTCATTTGCTTTTCTGATGATCTTGTTTAATAAAAACATTTTAATAACTTCATGTTCATTTTGAAATATTCCCTAATGTATGTGAACAGAATAGACTCATATATATCTGATGTAATTCCGTGAATTTAAATGAAAAAAAAGTTCAAATATAATATATATATAAACTGGAATAATCTAAAAACATATTTAGTTACACACAGAAACAATAAATGCTGTGCAGCCCGAATCAAGTCCTTGACATGAACTGGATCTAGGGCAGTTTATTGTTGGAGGAGTACAGGGCTCGAGAGGATTGGCAGGATTTTGAGTTGTTTTGTGTAGAGTGTAAACTTACACTCTTGAAACAAAACTTACAATAAACAACAATTACTAATATACACTATATGGACAAACGTATTGGAAGCCTGCACATTCATTAATTCTTCCAAAATCAAATCAAAAAGATGTTTTATCCTGCTTTTGTTACTGTAACTGTTTCTACTGTCCAAGTAAGGCTTTTACACTGCTGTTGGATTTGATTGCATTCAGTGACAAAAACATTAGTGAGGTCAGGAAGTTTCCCCAAATACCCACCCCAACCATTCCAGAACTACTGGATGGAGCACCATCATTCCAGAGAACAGTCGCTCCACAGCTCAGTGGTGGGAGGGATGATACCCCTTACGCCATTAAATTGCATGTTTATGATCTGGAGTGCCCTGTTGGCAATATCCCTACAGGGAAAAGACAAGTTGTGTGTGTACATTTGCACAACTGTGTCAGCAATGTGTTTAACATAAAAGTAGCTCTCATTAGAAGGACAAACATATGGACATATATCGTACCTTCTCAGAACAACACAAGCATACTTAATCAATGTACAATAAACACAACTCATTCTACGTCTAAAATACTTACAGTTTATGGTGCACTGAAGTGAACAAACTTTCAATCCAAACATACAATCACAATATCCAATTGTTTGCCATTAGAAATATTAGGTAGTCACATTTATGTAGGTTCTTAACTGTGTAACTCATGTAGGGAAATAAATCAGGGCACCCCTGGTCTACTTACCATACCACTGACCCAGACCCTGCTACGTGAGGGAACCTGTAAACAGTCCTGTCTGTCTGTTCTGTTTTGCCAGGGGTTCTCTTGAGTCATGTGGCTGCCCAAGCAGACCAGGGCCACCAAAAGGAAAGACCGTCTTGTGCTTCTTTTAAATGATTATAGGTTAAAAGGTTATTCCTCTTTACCAATGAAACCAAACAACTGTATTCACTGCCACTGAGACAAGGCTTTACATTTCACTCAAACCAACTCATTTAAATTTCTACACTCACGAAAAAGAAGTGGTACATTTACATTTCACACAAAGAAATGTTTTTTTTTTGGTTATGACTTTCCTTGCCAGTTATATAATCTGCCCTTCAGCTATGTCCAGCACATTTTTATTCTCTATGCTAGAAATATTAGGTAGTCTACCCTTTCACTATTGCACTTCCTGCTATTCAATGTACATTCATGGCCAAGTGAACTTAATCACGAACTGCATTATGTTAGTGAGGGAAGGATGAACTACAGTGTATGTGTTGCTATGTGGTTCAGTATTATCTCCATAACTGACTCAAAGAAAATAAACACATGTTTGTAGGGTGACAAACAGAAAGAAATGGATGAAGTTTTGAGGCAGGGTCTGTGTCACTCCTTCATTTGGTTGCAGATGATTGTCATGCTCTGTCATCACAGAAAGCACTCACCAGCACAAATGATCTTACTTTATTTACAACACTTGCTTACATGTATGTCTTGTTAAATGCAGACTACTGAGGGCTGGTGTATTCGATTCAAGGTATAACTTAACTCGCTCGTGCTGTTTCCATGGATATGTTCAGATGCAGCACAAATCGAATTTCAGCTGAACACATACTATGCATGCTTAACAGAAATCTCTAGAAATTTAACTTTTTCAAATTGGATTCAAGCTGCATTTGAATCCGATTTTGAGCCATACGTCTATGGTGGGTTGGATTCGACTTTCCATTTACACCATGCTGCATAATTGTTAATGATCGATATCCGATGACAATGATAACAATACGGATAAAGTCCACTCTGACATAGTATCATGAACGTCAACAAAGAGGTTGACAAACTGTCTGTCTCAAAGTAACTTAAAAATAAATGAGAAAATAAATGAAATGTGAAAGTGAATTTAGATGTGACAGAACAAAATAAAACATTTAAAACTAAGTAAATAAAGTGAAATACAGAAATAATTATGATTCTAATGTCTATAGCTGTGAAAGGATGTTTGTCACCATATAAATCAGTATCTAATGTTGTATTCAAGACTGCTAGAGCCGAGTCCAAGTCCAAGTCCGAGTCCATTTGTCATTATACAAGAAAATGAAACAATTTTGTTTAATTTGTAATTTACTGTACATTCATTAGGCCTATGCATTATATAAATATAATTATTAATAAATGATACATCTTATCATAGATGATATAATCATTTTAATGTATTATATATAAGCTAAATTATAATTCATTATTATTATATTATAGTCTCACTATACTATTACTATTATAATTAGTCAAACTAATTCCACTTTACCCCAACATCAAGACAAGACCAAGTCCAAATGAGATCAAGACCGAAAGACAAAACCAAAACTGCTTACAAACAAACTGCTTATCTTTCTCCTTCTCTGCACTACTCCCTGTGTTCAGGCACGCATCATAATAACCCTCATATCATAACAACTGTCATCATATATATCAGCGATAGTGCACAGTCCAAAGAGACGCATTGGATTTGGTCTCCAGTGATGTGCAGTATAGACACTTAATCTTAAATAAATTCCAGAAATACATTTTATTTTCCGTGCAGTACAAATGTTGGGTGGAACTGTAGCCGAGATTATTGAACTAGTAGGAATAAGGGCTGCATCATAAAGATGCAATCCATCCATGATTAAGTAATTAATTAAATAAAAAAAAAAACAGAACATGAGAGGGGTTTACAATTTCTTTTTACTCTACATAAGGACCATATTCTTATATAAAAGCCAATAATTTTTGTGAGCAGAATATATTGATGCCATTCAGATTAGCCTTTTGCCCCTACCCAAAACTTTAATTTAATTAATTAATTATCTTAACCACTTCATCGTAAAATGCTGACACTTGATGTGCTACTGAGTCTAGACCAGCAGAGCCAACAGACAACACGCAACATGGGATTACATCCCAGGAAAAATGTGATAATACTGTGATATTTGATAGTACAATTGTAAAGTGCTTGAGACTTTTATTCTAAACTTTTACAGATTGATTATAAAGGTTGCAGTTATACTATGAATTGTTGATGGTAACTTGGCCACTTCACGGTTCTACTGTCAAATTTTACAATATATTTGTTTCCTGAGATGACAACCCGTTACACACAGGGATATATTTAGCCTCCGATAACCGCTCTACACTACAAGTCTCTTCATAACAGTCCACAGCATACATAACTCACATCAGGGGCTGGCAGGATAGAAAGCATGTTACACATGAAACCCGGGCAAAATATCAGAACATACCTCAAACCCCTAAACACATGCTAGTCAAACACACAATGGAACATAGTGAACCGGACAGCACATGCTATGGCAAGCCAAAACATTTCTAGGTCAAAACAGGGCGAGCGCCACTTACACACCTAAAAAGGTAAAATGTAGAAAAGATAGCTAGATAGAGATATAACTTAGACTGACAGGGCTCTTGAATCGTGCTAAAGCCCCCCCAACTGAGAAGAGAACATCAAATGGATCAGCCTTTTCACAAAGTCTAATCTTGTTAAAAGCGTTCTCTCTAAATCCCTCGGGAACCCCTGCGGCTGCCGTATTAATCCCACTAAAGTATCACCAAAAATCCAGTCGGAAAGTAAATCCTTCCTCTGAAAAGTACAGTGGGTTTGTAATATAAGCATTGGGAGCAGTACATTACTGTAGATAAATGATCTGACGGTGATAAACTTTGATTGTGGTAGGTTTCTAATGGAAAAAAATAAATAAATATCATCATAGACTGTTTTTTACTGCCACAAAATTATACCTAACTTCTGTTTGTGTGCTGTGAACTGGGGATTCACTGGGCAAGGTCAGTGCTTTAAAGGATTGCCTAAATAAATGCATTTAAACAATATAAGTTCCAGTTGCTCAGTGGTAAAAGCCAGGTTCTGGGTTCAAATCCCAAGTGGGGCTTGTATCGTGAAGGTACAGACAGGCAGGCACCCTGTCCAGGGTACACCTCTGCTTGCACCCATTTTATGCCCATGTTTTCCATGTCAGGGTTCTGGTGGCATTCGAAACCAAAGACAGCTACATCTGCGATCAACATCTTTGGTTGATTTTCTAATTCTGACTCTAAAGAGAACAAACATTAAAAACATTATATATTACTCAATTTTGAATAAATTACTACCAAGTCAATTTAATACTTTTCAACATCATACTTTGTTTATAATAAAACATTTTTAAAAATGTATTAACGTTGTTTAATAAAAAGAAATTATTTTTGCCTAAGACAGCATGGAACAACATTGATGTATACCAACTTAGTCCACTGTGGTGCCTGTCTTTTTTTAAACGTTAAACTGGGCCTGTAGCAGAAAATAGCCACTAGTAGGTTAAAGAGCATAAATGAAACATCAACCCCTAGCGGTGAAAGCTGGTATAGTTCCATTTATACCATTACCTCATTTTATTATGGTTGACAAACATCAAAAACGAAAATGTGATACATAAAAATGTGGAAAACTCACTAAACTAAGCAGGTCTGGTGGCTTTTTGGTAAGAACGTCTGCTGGAAACCCGAGAGCTTATATTTAAGTGTAATCTTTGCAAAAAATAAGGTTGGGCAGTATGTTTATGGAACCCTGCATTGTAAGGGCAACTACCAGGGTGTACCTCTATCTGCTCCCAATTGGTTTTCTTTTCTACAATCTCTGGGCTGTTAAGTCAACAACAATATATCCCAGCAAAACCATAACCCCACATTTCAGCAGTGTTTAATTAAATACAACTGTGAAAGGAATAGTAACTTCCTGAATATTTATCGGTATGTAGGGAACCTGCACACTCATTGATGTCTAAAATACAATCTGTGCAATGCTCTGATCTGATCTGGCTGTTGTTTGAACACCAGTATAAATACTCGGCAGAAAGTAAGACTGGCTGCTGCTGCCTACGAGACACAGCCAAACTTTAGGTTACACTAAAAATGTGTCAGTCATTACAACAAGGACAGAAATCACAGTACAGTACATACACAAGCCAGTAGCATATGCAGTTACAGTATTAAGAATATCAAGAAGTGTTGTATGCTATATGTACTGCCAACGACAATTAGCAGATCAGTCCATTTTTGAGAGCAGTGTACAATCCATTTGGAAAGTCTTCAGACCCTTTCACATTTTGTTATGTTGTGGCCTTGTGCTATAAATATTAAGTCTTTCCACATCATTCTGTACTCTGTACTTCATAGTGAGAAAGCAAAACAGAATTTTATAAATAATTGCAAAATTTGGATCTCTGGAACTCAACCAGAGTGACCATTGCGTTCCTGCACCTCTATTACCAAAGCTCTTTTGCCCTGATTACTTAGTTTGGTGGGGCAGCCAGCTATGGGAAGGGTCCTGGTTTTTCCACACGTCTTCCAAATAATAATTATGGCTGCCAAGGTTCTTGGTAACCTTCAGAGCAGCAGAAACTTTTTTAGCCTTTTCCAAATCTTTGTCTCTACACAATCCTGTCACTGAGCTCTACAGGCAGTTCCTCCTCATGGCTTGGTTTTACTCTGATATGCACTGATAGCTGTAAGATCTTATACACGCAGGTGTGTAAGTGTGTGTCATTCCAAACAAAGTCCAGGTGGATCCAATCAAGGTGTAGAAACATCTAAAAATGGTCAAGAAAAATAGGTGGAACCCAGGGCTAAATTTCAAGTAAATGTCATTAGAGAAAACAAATTGAAAATGTTATATTGAGTGCAGAATGAGGGGAAAAACATTATAGTCCTGGCAGTACAATCGCTTTTTATACAAGAAACATAAGATGTAGTTGCTGGAATGCAGGAAGCTTTTGAGTTTGATACATTTGGATTTCTGAAGTCTATTATCATCTTAGAGGATCAGGAATGTGTCGGTCCAGACTGTGTTATTGCAATCAAGTATGGATTCAGACACTGATACTTATCATTAGCTAGACATGTTTAACTGCTCGTTAACAACAACTCAGTGCATTTAGGCACGTAGACATGGTCAAGATGACAGACTGCAGAAAGTGCTGATCTTGTTGATGAAAGAATTTAGAGCTGAATTTAACCAGAATAGGTTGAGCTGATAGAAAGCCAATAGTAACTCAAGTAACCACTTGTTACAACCGACGTACAAAGAGCATTTCTGAATGCATCACACATTGAACCTTGAAGCAGATGGGCTACGGCAGCAAAAGACTACACCACGTGCCACTCCTGTCAGCTTAGAGCAGGCAGCTGAGGCTACAATTCACAACAGTTGACTAGACAAATTTTGCCTGGTCCGATGAGTCTC
>JAVSBV010000024.1:1596014-1608886 GCA_033117975.1 Parotocinclus spilosoma | reverse complement strand
ATACTGTTGTAAAGCTGCTTTGAGACAATGCTCCATTGTAAAAAGCGCTGTATAAATACATTTTGATTGATTGATTGGTTGGACTCCATTTGAAGTGTCCGGTTCTGAAGCGGATTAAGATCTGGGCAATTTGGGAGTCTTGAACGCATCACGTTTCTCAAACTAGCATTGAAACTTTTTTGAAATAAACGCATTATCCTGCTAAAAGATTCCATCAGGGAACACCACTGCCATAAAGTTGTATAGCTGCTCTGTCAAAATGTTTAGATAGGCGTATTTGTCAAAGTAACATCAACCCGAATTCCAAGTCCCTATGTTTCCCAGCAGAACATTGCCCAGAGCATCACACTGTATGGTAGGTCTTTGTAATACATGTAATATATCCCAATAAAAAAGGATCTGTATGCATAATACAAATGTATAAGCTATAGCCCAAATTGTTGTCCAGCACTAGAAAACAGGGCTTCTACAAATAACCTAAACTCAGTTATACTGTATACTGCACGTCTAAAAGCTAATGCCAATAACTAAATGCTAATTCTTTCTTCTTGCTACAGTTTCAAGCATTTGTTTTGGTCTTGTTTTGTACTTTACACTTTGCAGCCGTTAGCATTTAGTCTAAATGCACATATGCAATTAAAAAAAACTTTTCTAGAAGTTTTATTTATATGTAGCTTGAGCATGTTTATGGGATAAAATGAAGCTCTGCTGTGATTGACAATGAACAGACAGCACATGTGGCTTAAAGTGGGAGGGGCTGTGTATTAGTGGAAACAGTCATGCTTAAGGGATAGCACTGATCAGATTTCCAGAGCAGATATCCCCTTCCATACTCCCTCATTCCTTCAGTCATCCAGTCATGCCTAAATCATATTTAGCAACTGTGCCAATATTCACGTTATCTTATATTATAGATCTATATTATATGATATATAATCCATGCCAAACTCTAACCATAGCTTTAAATCATAGAGGTAAGGTATTATAATAAACCGATTGAGGTTTGATTGCTAGCAGCACGGTATGAGATACATACAAAGCTCTGTGAGACAGCAAGGCGGTCCTGCCGTCGTCCCACAGTGGTTCCACTCAGGCTGCGAGCAATGCGACGCAGGTGATCGGCATCGTACTGCTCCTGATCTGCTGCTGAAGGTGGCTAAAGGAAAATGTGGTCTCCATAATGAGTACACAGACAGCATTTTTTCCACTCAAATGTTTCACTTATAGATAGACACTCACCAACCCCTTTATTAGGTACACACTTATTTCTACCCTCATTGTACATTTTGTCAGTTCTCCTTAACATAGAGATGCACTTTGTATTTCTACAATAGCAGACTCTAGTACATTTGTTTCTCTGCATACTTTATTAGTTCCCTTTTCTCTGGAATGGTCAGGATCGGCACAGACCAGGTATTATTTGGATGATGGATCTTTCTCAGCACTGCAATGACATTATTGTGATTGTGTGTTACTGTGTGTTGTGCTGGCATGAGTGGGTCAGATACAGCATTCCTGCTGGAGTTTTAAACACCTCAGAGTCACTGATGGACTATAAATAGTCCACCAACTAAAAATGTCCAGCCACCAGCATCCTGTGAGCACCTGTGAAGGAAATGTGCCACAGACAAGCTTCTAAAGTCTCTAACTTTACATCCACAATGTGGAGCCATTTGGTGGATGTATCTAATAGAGCGCCCAGTGGCTAAACACTGATCCAACAAAGCAAAAACTAACACTCCACCGCCATGGACCTGTGGGGCTCCTGCTCACTACAGAACAAAGTAAATGGAACTTAAAAGGTATGTAGATAAACAGATGGGCTACAATATGTAATTGCTGAACTACAAAGTGCTTCTATATGGTAAATAGGACTGGAAAAATGCAGTAAAGTGTAAATTTAAGGGGCTGTATCAAAAAGTGTGTGTGGGTGTATTTACTTTCTATAGCCCTCTACATGAATACCCAAAATGCTGATCTTTAGTTTATTTCGAAGATCTGTAGTTATCTTTCACTTCCTAGTGTACGAATTAAAATTTCCACACATTTGAATAGAAATAGCAGAATAGCACCTTCACTACTGTGGCATAAAAATACATGGAAATGTATCCTGTGTGCATGACTCACCAAGTCTGAATGTGCTGTAAAACTGCGAGAGCCTGGCGGGCCAAATGCAGTTCTTTCCAACTCAGCAGTGGGGGTCTGTGAGCGTCCCACCCCAGAGAAAAGCTTTCTTGGGGTAGGAGCAGCTAAGGAAGGCAAACATAGCACAATGCAATCACAATCCAACAAATCATTCCCATATATTACATTAATGGTGCATTGTTAGGTTAGACTAATAAACACTGGATCCAACAGGAGGCAAACAGCAGTGTGATACATCACACCCTTACATGACTGGCTGAAGACACGTGTGCCTGCAAGACAGATGATGCAGTGCAAGTCTGACGACAAGTGGATGACTAAGGAGAGTCATGTTACAGATCATTGGTGTATTAAAACAAAAGGTGCTTACGTTGTTTTGGATCAAGATCCGCAGATGAAACATAATTAATCTAGCTGTTCAATAGAGATGCAGGGATTAGAATAATGGACTATTGATTTGAAGTTCGAGAGGTCAAGTCGCTGCCATCAAATTGCCCCTGTTGGACCCTTAATCATTAACCCTTTTAAAGACTGCACCAGTTGTGAGGTACTTTGGATAAACCTGGCAAATGAATGCACGTAATTTGGTATTTGTTGGAATGCAGAAAATGGGAATCCTGACGAGCTGACCTGTGTCCCCTCTGGTTTAATGGTTAAGGTTCTGGCCTACTAAAAAGTTGTGAGTTAAAATCCCAGTTTTAACAGCTTAGCTAAACTGGACATCTCTCTGGAAAGGTTCTCTGCTAAACACAACAAATATACTACACTGCTCCCAAAATTAGAGGATATTTAATGATGGTATATTTCAAATTGAAATGTCCCCTAATTTTTGGGAGCAGTAACACATTAAAAATTAATTTATGGTTAATCAGCTTATAAATTGTTTAGAAGGATTTCTATGTTCTTGGTAAACCTCAAAGTCTTAGGTCGAAAAAGTCTTATTCGATTTTTAGTTGTTTTAGCTGTGGTACATTGACCTTATAATATAAGATTTGTCACTTCATAATACTTTTACTTGATACTTTACTTAATAATACTAAATACTTGTCACTATAGCCTATGGCAGCTGTTTTTCAAATACAAATGTCCTGTATTTTCCAGCTGCATTCTAATAAAAAGGCGTAATTAGAGTAATTATATATGGCCATTAAATCTAATGGTGGCCTAAGACTTTTGCACAGTACTGTACCCAAATTACCTCAATAAGCAGGGGATGGAAAGTTCAAGACAATCAAACCAATGGAAATTGGCTTTATTTATGTTATTTACATTTACTTATGGTTCAATGATTCTGGATCTCATTATAAATGCCTTTCATGAAGCATCAAATGGCGCATACCTGTTTTCCCTGAGGTCGGGTTAACACCACGACCTGCTTGAAGACTAGCCTGGTACAGCGAGTCAAGCTCAGAAAGCTCCTGCTCATCAAGTCCAGCAGCCCCAGTCTCCACTTTAAGGTCACATCGAGAGCCGGAAAACTTGATACACTTGTTCCTGGAGCTCATTGGACTAATTGATGGAATGGACCTGATAAGGTGACTCTGGTCTGGGGGAGTCTCATGGAGCATGACCACAGCGTCAGGGCGATCCAGACTCCAAGAAGACCAATGGCGGGTTGTGGGAGGAGGGACTTTTCTGATGCTGGACCGGGACAGCACAGGTGAATGGGGGAACTGAGGGTTTTGTAAGGGTTGCCATATTGGACCTCTGGAACTCTCTTGTACCCTCTCCTCAGGATGAAGCAATTCTTTCGAAACTTTAGGACAGGGGCTATAGACTGGGCTATCAGAAGTACCTTTCCATAGAGAGGGTGCAGGGGCTGTAGAGGAAGGTGCTGGTGGGGGCTGCTGGTGTTCGGAAATCTCCTCATCTTCATCCAGTGCACCCCAGAATTCCAGGGGTAGAGAGGGCATAGAAATAGCCAGGTGCTTACGGATAGGTTTGGCCTGCATGCTTGATATTTGCAGGACATCCGAAAGTTTCAAGTCACCCCATTCCATCTCTTCAATTCCACCAGCAGAGTCCTCACTGTGTGGCTGAGGCATGGGTAGACAGGGAGTGCTAGGCATCATGTGGTTATAAGCAGAGGGTGAATTTGAGGGGGGTATCTTAGTCTGCGTATGAGAGTGTGGGCCAGGGGCAGAATCCTGACTGGCTTCCCAGACCTCCTCTAGATTGTCTGTCAGCAGTATTTGGACCGAGACAGGCTGTTCACTGTAAAGATGAAGGGCAAACTTAATTTAGCACTCTCAAAGAATCGCACATGAATTTAGTTGTATACATTGTCAAGGTACAATCAAGGTACAAGGTTTGTTTTTTGGTTTAAACTCAATCTATGTAATGTGTAGCTGCAAATTTAACAAAGGAAGAAAATAAACATCAAATATTGTGTATGCATTAAATTTTGATATTAGCACCTCGCCGATCAGTATTTACCATCACCACCTTTCCCTCCAATACAGGTATGCACTGTTTAACATCTGCATATTCTGTGAAAAAGAATAACTGACCGTAATGGACGGTGACTGGACGTTACCATAAGTCGCATAGCTGTTTAGATACTTTGCATATAGTGTTTTATTCTAAACAATAATGTTAATTAAAAAACAAAATGATCATTTGGTATTGCACAGTACAGTAATTCTAATCTTTGTATATTTTATAACAAAGAAACCTGGAACTTTTAACTTCAAACACGTATAAAAAAGTACAATGTTAGCATGTTTTATCCTTTCTTTCAAGATTGTGATTTCTGTCAGGTGTCACAAGGGTTTGCTCGTACAAGTTTTCTGTCAGTCAGACGTGAATCAGTCATATATAAGACAGTTTTATATTTCCTCGACTGTTAAAGCTAATGCACATTTATCAGATAGATGTTAATCAGTGGATACCTGTATGTTAGATTCAGCAATAGCTTGAAAAGCTTGAAGCTTGTTTGCTGTAGAGTTCGTGTTAACATCTTTGTAAGTTAGCAAATCAGAAAAAACATGTAATATGACCAGAAGTACCCAAGCTTTTGCATAAGGCTGTAGTTTTATTCCCTTTAAATGTTGACAAGAAATGATTGAGCACTCACAGCCCAACTAACCCAAATAAGCTTTAGTATAAAGCCACTTCTAAAGGCACTTTGTCATCAAGAGACTAAGCTCAAGGAGACTCAAGACAGTTTCACCTCTCTTGACATACATAGAAGCACACACACAGACACACGCACAGACACATACAATGATCATTTCCATAGCTATAAACCTTTCTAAATAAAAATCCTTTTAAAAGATCATTACCCCCACTCACAATTCAGTCTATAATCAAAATACAAACTTGTCCATCTTTACACCCAACATGTTCTCGATGGCCTTATGGCTCAATACACACACATGGCTGCATGTGCAAGTTAAAATGAGGCAATCATGCCCACATTTATAGCCCAGCATGATGAGGTTTGGTTCCGTCCCATTTTTTTCTTCCATCAAATATGATAGATAATGAGGAAATGGCGAGTCATTTATTTCCTGCTAGCGCACTTTGAGCTCTGCCTCCATGCTCCAGCGTTGACTGGGTCAGTCAGGAAGTATGAGTGCAAACATTGTTGATGAATGCAGTAGTGCTCTGGCTCTCTGTAAATACTCCTCAAGCAGCACGTTAGATAATTACCCAGGGGGCTTCAGCCGGGTCAGGCCATACATCACATGGGCACTTCTAATCGATTAGGAGAAATGAGAGAGGGAAAAAAAAACAAAAAAAAACTTAGGAGCAATATAAGCGCAGTCCATTGATCAGACTGCAGTGTGCGCCCAATAACTGCAGTTTCAGTTCCCTTGTAGCGTCACGATTGCCTGACAAGAGTGGCAGCAAAAAAAAAACAAAAAACACAGATACCTTAATCAGCCCAGAGCTATAATAAAAGAAGCAGCTATGCTAAAAGTGATGTGCTGTCCTTTATGCGAAGCTGTGCTGGCATGGTGGGTGGCTGACCTTTGCTTTTAGTTTATCAGAAATCTTTACAAGTTTTAGATCCTCAATCCATTAAGCACCACCTTACAGCTCTAGAGGAGATGCAGCCAATTTCTCTACACAACATTTGAAGGTAACAAAAGCATAAAGAGTATAACACCTTAATGTCCCAACATTATAGAACAAAAAAAAAAAGGAAGAAAGTGTAAGAAAAGTAAGTAATGGTAATATGCCCGAGCAGCCAACTTGCTAAATTTGTAGTGGACAAACTACAGGCGTTTAGCTACGCATTGTTGAACAAATGATCCTACTAAAGCTATATTCAAATTTTATTTATGTGAACTGGATTATGTGAACTGGATTATAGTGGACAGGAAAGTGCTGTTTAACGTCCAGTCAATCAACGTCTGTTGGCTCTAACGACCTCAAGTACCCCTGATTTATGAGTGGTATGTCCCGACAAAACCATTGTAAGTTGAATATATCGTAAATCGAAAAGTGTGATATATAATTTATCATAGCATAACCTTCTTTACATGTAATACTGTACACAATCGTAAGTTCGCCTCACACTTCCAACGCTCATCACTCTGCCTACGCGACTCCCTATGTCATGTAAGGCCGCATCCCAAATCAAGCGTAGGAGAATACTGAATGTTAAGTACCCTTAAACATGATTAAAGCACTTTTATAAAACTACAATGGAGCAAAATCATAAACATACAGCTTATTTCATTCTAAAGTATTCAATAAAACAAAATCATTATTGTACGATCACAGCTTTTCCTAACTACATTTCCCACTGTTCATCACTGCTTCTATGCGAATTCCTACGTCACACAGTGGCGACGTCCTCAGAGTGCAGCAGAGTATCACATATTACTTGCCCTGGAAATTTCTAAATTTTCTTATTTTTAGATTTTATTTTAATATTAGTGAATATTACCTTTATATTTACAATACAGAAGCAGAAAAATACTGTGAACATAGTAACTTTCGGTCAACATGCATTTGGATCAATGACCGGTTTCACAGAATGTAATGCGTTCGTTAAATGGAACATACCTGCACTCTTTTACATTATTAAATACCTATAAAAACACCAGATCAATAACTGTACACACTGCATGTTCATTTGGTTGTTAAGCTTACAGACACATCATCCAAACCAAAATAGGGACTGCTTGTGTTAAATACCTAATAAAACTAATATGACTGTTAAAGGATGATTGTTGTTTTTACAATCACTTATTTGTGGAATTTGAAAAAAATCTAGCCTAAATACACATTATGGGTTTAGTAGCCACTGTCAATCTGTCACCAGGCTCTTACAGTAAAGGCTAAATGAATCATTTTGCAGTGGGCTTATGAGATTCAAGTGACTACAATTCTCCTAGTATTTATTTATTAGTTTATAATAATAGTTATATTATTAATAATTCCTTTGTGTAAAACTGATTCTCTTTGTAATTTATACACCGATCTTTTATTCTGTCTAAATCAGACATTCATTAGGCCCCAAAAAAAATCTCATTTTCAGCACTTTTCCATTTCTCGAGGACTATGTGGAATCAATGCAAAGAAGGAGAAAGAAATAAAAACCTACAATTAAATTAAAGCGAATTTGGAAAAAAATTAAATGAACAGAAGAATGCCGGAGGGCGGAAAAAGCTAAAAAAATACATACATACATACATACATATACACATACATATATATACACACATATATATACATATACATATATATATACATTAAATATATATTAAATTTCAACCACTGGTGCTGCGGTGGATCTGAGAAATACCAAAACAAATGTTTTTTTTTTTCTATTCTTCAAATATGATCGACTGTATAATCGAAAGGAGGGTCTAGTTACTCTGATAGGCTGCCTCTAGTTCGGATAAAAGATTCGATATGATTGTGCAGGGGGGCATACAAGTTCCCTATGGGTTCTGGTGGCACATTTGCACACAGATGATTAAAATGTTGTACAGTTTTTGGTTTACTAAAGCTGGCATCCCAGCTGGTCCCATAAATGCTCGATTGGTGACAAATCTTGCGTCCGAAATGGCCAAGGAATTGTTGTATTCTGGCATTATTCTGCTGAAAAATGCCAGTTGTAAGCCTTTCCATAAAAGATTTGGCCGCAGGATGTCCTGCACATATTGCGCTGATCTGTTAGTGTCCTTCGTATCACTACTATGGGTGACCGACTGTAATCACCAGATCATCACACCAGCAGTGTGTCACTCCACAGCAAAAACAGGTCTGAAGTGCTCACAATGAGACAGAACACGTGATTAGCGCAGTGACAACACATTTCTTTCTTCTAAATGCCTCACAATTTCTGGCAGAGAAAGGGGTGTGTAGTGAAGGTGCCACCTGTATTTGGATTGTACAACACAAAACTGTGCGAGTTAAACGTGCTTGTCGGCGAGTCAAACAATCCTCCACTGGTGGTCTGTCTGGGCCGTACAGAGCTTGTTAGCCGTGTTCACGCCCTCACTGAACCACTGTTCTCCCCCCCCCCTAACAGCTAGGTCAGAACAGCCTAGATTTTAACCAATTCATCAAATTCCTGTTTCTGTCCAATGGATTGTCTAATGTCTGTAAACTTTGATTGCGTCACAAAGGCATGTCTAGCAGGGATGGATCTCTAACCAAGAGGCACACTACCCACAAATTTCCTCTGAATGCCTTTTTTATACAACAGGGAAAACACTTCTTTACGTCAAGACCCATTGTCTAATCAGACCTGACCTGTAATCATTTACGGATTTGTGCCTTTTTTATTTTTGCTCTGATAAGCATTGTTAGCTGTGAGACCTTATATACACAGGTTGAGCGTCTTTACAACCGGATCATGTCTGATCATGTCTGATCAGCTGTATTTACCATCAAGCTGTAGAGAAAAGTTCAAGATGATAAAGAGACATGGAAGGCCCTAAGAGCTAAAAAAATCCTAGTTTTTATTTATACATTTGCAAAAAAGTCAAACATTCTTTTTTTTTAAACTTTGTCATTATGGGTTATTGAGCCCAAAATGTCTTTTTTTTTTTTTTTTTTTTTTTTTTACAAGGCTGCAACATAAAATTTGAAACAAGTGAAAGAGCCCATAGACGGTCCAAATGCTTTGTGATTCCTGCAGGAGAATTAAGCTTTTAGTAAGTAGTATTTTCTACAAACCCAGATGTCTGAATCACACACAACTATTTCTAGAAAACTAAACGTGAACTCAGCCCCATCCACAATTACTGGCACCCCTGGTAAAGATGATTACAAGCTGAGTATTTTTGTACAGGCAGTAAGCCAGACACACACAGGGGTAGACAGTAGAGGTACCTGAGAGGCCCCTGCAGACGACTGGGCTCCTGAGGCTGCTCTTGCTGCTGCTGTTGAATGCGCTGTTGTAGGCCCCGAGCTCTCCTCATGCATTTTTGCAGTTTGGCGTCAGCAGCCATAGTCCTGCTATGAGTGTTAGCACTGCCCTCATGCATTGAAAATCTTAGTTTAGCTACAAATGTAAAAAAAAGAACAAAAGAAGAAGGGAAAGAAAATGCAGAAAAGAAAGAGCCAAGTTACGTGGGGCCCGCATGCAGACCATTTCTTTGTTACAGGAATGACAGTTTAGAAAATTTAGAGTGTTTAGAGTGTGAAGTAGCATCAACCCCTTTTCACCCTATTGGTCTATGCTGCGTTCAATACGCAGAGGTTTGCACAGTCTAAAGCAACATTCATTAAGTGTATTATTAACACACCCATTCATAAGTTATTTGATCTTTTATAATAAAGGTTCAGTTACTATATGAGTGACATGAAGTTAAACAGGGATAACAGGAGAGAAACCAACCAGAAATAGTTTTCCTTTAACCTCTGTATATTTATTTGTATTTGTATTGTATATTTGTATAGATATTTTAACCAGAGGTAACGCGCTGTCGATTAAGCATCTTTAAAAGAAAATGATTTGGCTGCTCTCCTGTCTGCAGGTGTTACATGGAAATCGACACTGGAGATGTTGCCATGGTTGCCTGAAACTTGTTTTATTTTAGACTGAAACGTTATTAACTCTGTCTTTCATAAATGTGCTATTTTCAGAACATTTAATGCTTCAACACCAGCTGCTCTTTGGTTCACTGTAAAACACTGATGACGTTCTGCTCTCACAACTAAGCCGAGAAGGCGGGTAAGGGTGAGTATGCAGGAAGGAGGGTTTTGGGTCAGCACAATGCACACGCTGCGCACACAGCAAGCAGGAGAACAGCCGCAACACACACCCTGATGCACAGAGAGGGAGAAGCTTCAAGAGACAGAACGAGAAGACAAACAGCGAAAAAGACAGACAGGCACACAGATGGAGAGAGACAAAGAATGAGGGAGGGTGAGAACTCCACTGATGGATTACAAGGTCATAGCAGCGTCACATAAATCTGCACCATCTATGTGAAAGAACCAGATAGTTCTCCACAGAACAGAAATCATGACCTCAAACTGATGCATTTCAGAACCTAAAACCTGAAAAACCTACTGCATATATGAAATGTACTTAAGTTCAAACTTCCCTTTTGTATTACAGCTCCACAAACACGTTTATGCCACAACCCTGATGACTTTCCATTCACATACCGGATACTGTAGATCTTTAATGTAATATTTTACACTTGATTATATATTAATTAAATATTACTCAATTAAAATGTTTTTTTTGGTTAATATTTTGCTTCTGTTTATTTAACACTAGTAGTATAAACATATTAATTTAGATAACTTGGTTTAATTCTTACCCAGAACATCTAGGCTGCCAAATGGTCCATTTTCTGAGTCTCTTTTGACCCTCACAAGGTTTCGTACGAGTTTTTCTTTGCCATTAAGAAACTGGGGGATTGGCCTTAGATGACAGAAGTTAAGAGAAAATGGTAAAGCTGCTTTGAGTCAATGCTCCACTGTAAAAGGTGCTATAGAACTAAATCTGACTTCGTCCTCTGTAATTTAATGGCCATCTTTTAACGTCCGTGTGGGATATTTCATCCCTGCTATGATATATAAACATGACATGTACTCCCCACCAAACACACACATGGGCAGAATAGATAGGGATGTGGAGTGTTTGCTGACCTGAATAGCAGTTTGTGAGTGGGGCGTGGTATAAATAGCTTGTTGGCAAGTTTTGCCTGGCTGAAAATTGCTCTCGCCTAATTAATCTTAGATGCTGCACTTTGGACAAAATGCAGGAATCGGGATTCAGAAGGAAAAAAGCCAGTTTAGAAAGAGGACATCTGGTACCAGCTTTTAAACCTAGACAAGATAAATTTGTAAATCTGTAGGTGAGAATCAGCAGCAGTTTAACCATTTCTCAGCTACTTTTGCAGCTAAAGGGTTTAGAGTAGTCAGATTAGTCTTTTATTAGCGCATTATAAACCAAGAAGCATTCAAATTGCACTGTTTTATTTTTAGTCACTAGCAACAATGGTAGACACCGAGTGGAAGCCAAAACAGACCATTAGTGAAAATGTCTCTATTTTTTTTGCCTCTAACATAATGCAGTGCTTTTCATTACAAATCATATAATCAGCATAACAACGTACCAATTTGAGAGAAAAGTTGAATATTTGGATAAATTAGTACTTGGAACCCTGTACTTGACCTGGGACGCATTCTCCCAGCATGATTTCAGAAAAATTCTAACAGCATCTTGTGATGTTACTGAATGCTTGGCTTTCTCTGTCCTCAAGTGCCCCATAAATGTCCAAGCGGGTTTACGTCCGATCACAGTAAAAAAAAAAAAAGTCCACAACAATCAGCACTCAGCACATGATCTTTAGCAGGGGTGTCATCAGACCCATCAAATGCTGCCACGCCCCACTAAAACTGCAGGAGGAAAAATGTCATCACTCAATTATCCTCAATTGCTGAGCAGAACTACAAGACAGGCCACTCAAATTAACTACAGGCAGGAAGATTAGCCAAACTGCAGATAAGGTAACAATAGCTCGTAGCTATATTTCTTTAATGCACTTAATATAAATTATTTAGTCTTATTATTTCCTTATTTCTTATCCATGGCAGAGTAATACACACTGTGCTATTTTTTTTTACTCCAGTTAGTGTTTAACAGTCTAATTTTGTAATGAAAATGTACGACCGTACGAGCTCTAAGTTTGGTGTGTGCCCCGGGAAGACACGTAGTCTAGAAATGCCCCTGGTCTTTTGTCCTCAAGTTGTTTTCACAAAGCTTTTAGGTGTGTATTGGATCATTGTTCTGCTGTAGTAAGAATTTAAATAGGTATTTTAACCAGTGCACTCAGATCGTCACTGTACGTGTCGAGCACATCATATGGTAAAAGACTCATCCAAGTGAAATTGGTTTGGCTGTCACCTAGGCTGTCCCATATCATGTAACAGCATGATTGGAGTAACACTGGCATTCACTAAGTCACAGGCTTAGTCTGAGTTATATGACATCAATTGTTGCTCATGTCAAGCCGTAAGACAGCTAAATAGGTTTTGTATGGTTTCCTACATGCAGCAACTGACAGAAGAGTGAGGACTGGGGTAGTCCAACAGATCAATTAATTATGGTGTGTTAGACCACCGGTCACAGATGCACAGATGACCATGGCAATTGAAACTGACTATAAATTCTCCTGATGATAGGGCAACCTCAAATACTTGTGCTACGTGGAAACCCATGATTATGGCACACACACACACACACACACACACACACACACACACACACACACACACACACACACACACACACACACACA
>JAVSBV010000024.1:1580283-1590392 GCA_033117975.1 Parotocinclus spilosoma | reverse complement strand
ATCGTGTGTGTGTGTGTGTGTGTGTGTGTGTGTGTGCGTATATATATATATATATGTATATATATATATATATAAATATAAAACAAGCATGCCAAATCAAGTCACTCATGACTTAGTAGTCTAGTTAAGATATTGAGCTGTGGATCTGAAAATCCAGGGTTCCTGAGCATGACCCTTAACCCACAATTTCTTGGATTGTTAGGTTGTGTTAACTTAAATCGCTCTGGGTAAGAGGGTCTGTAAAACGGCGAAATGTAAATGCAAAACTTTCCATCCAAAAAGTAAGATAAGCTTCCAGAGTGAAAGTTCCATTGTTGTAAAGATATAATTATTGTATCAGAGCAGTGACGTTAATTATGAAGAGAACACAATACGACGCTGATTAGCTTACAGTCACGACGGACTACGTTTTTTCTTATGTTAAAAACCCAATTATACCAGTCATATCTGCAAAGCTAAAATTAGCCCACTGTAACTTAGGAAACTGTACCATTTAAATGAGTGAACAAAATATCAAAACACCACATAGAAATGGATTTTAATTGTCAGTGAACTAATAGAAATAATTCCTAAAGATACAGGCAGCCATTACATGGATGTCTATAAGAAAACCTTGTAGAGACTCAATGTGGCTAAAATGTGAATGCCAATTAAATGCAAGCATAAGCATAAGCCGTTGAGAGGACACTGGTCAAGTCTCTGGAAAAGACGCCTTACTTGGTACAATAAGGTCACAGACCATTTTCTTGAAAAGGAACAGAGGGCAGAATTTACATATAAATAAACTGACACATTTTATGATGTAAGCTGACAATGAGCTTCCCCTCTTTGAGAGTCCTGCAGCCGCCACTGATTATAATGTAAATTCTTAGGTAGTTTTCTGTCTATAGTTAAAGGCACTTTGGATTAGAGGCATCAGCTAAACAAATAAATGTAAATAAAAATGTTTGCTGACTCAATACTTTAATCAACTGCCAATCAAAGAGGAAAGATGCAGCATCAGCTGGGATTTAATTTAAACCAAGCAGAAACCAAGGTTTTCCAAATGACTCAGCTTTGACACCTGGCAGCTGGGAGAGAGGAATTAGCAGAGCAAGAGCTGTGAATTCTACACACATTTGAGATCTATGATAATGATCTGCCAAAATCTCTTAATTATTCAGCTTGTTTAAAGTCAGAACTTTGGTATAAGGGGGAGGTGGTGGTGTGGGGGGTCATGTTGACTGGTTTTGAAACGATTTCACATGAATAACTCACCTCTCAGACATTGAAACTCTGAGTTAATGAGTTGTGAAGCACTAGTTGTCATTATATGATAACAAGGGAATATATTTTTTATTTTTTTGCACGGTATATTTAACTGCAAATTCCTTAATAGGTGCTTTGGTGACACAGCAGTCTAATACGATCTCACATTACTGCAGTGACACAGTTTGAACATCACACAGAAACGTTAAACAAAAAACAGAAAAGGTAACCAAAAACGTTTCTCTATGCTGTAATTAATAATTCTTAGACATAAAGACAATCAAGATCGGCCAAAACTCGAATCGGATGATCATATGTTTGGCCAGACTTTTTTAATTGCTTGTTCATCGGATGTCCCTACTTAAGAATCTACTGAGAAAGGAGAAAAAAAAAATATATATATCTTTCTTTTTCAGCACTTTCTCAAGGATCATGTGGAATCAATACAAGAAAGGAGGAAGTAAAAATAAAATTTATTTAATCTACAATTCAATTAAAGTGAATCTGGAAAAAAAGTTTAATGTACAGAACAATACCGTTGGAGCTCCACTGGAGGGCGGAAAAAGCTAAAAAATACATATATAGATTTTTTTATTTTAACCATTGGTACTGCGGCGGATCTGCAAAATAACCAAAAAAAAAATTACTTTTTAAATATGATCGTTTAATTCTTTAAATATGATCGTCGGCGGATCCGCGAAACAAGCAATACAAAAAGTCTGGTCTTACAAAACTTCAGCTATCGGAATTGGCCAAAACATTGCATCTCAAAATTGGTGCGTCTGTACTTTGGACGTGTTATTTTCTATTGAAAGTTTTAAAGGCCTACCTCTTTAAACATGCCTTAGATTCAAATGTATCAATTAATTAGTCCATTACTGACCTTATTTATACCTGTTGTAAGCAATTACTCAGCAAAATATTTATTTAATAATGTGGGAGCAACATTCATCAAATGGCAAACAAAACCAAAGTTCTACCTGGATGTACTGGTGCTGGGATTCTCACTCAGCGGCATGTCCATGCTAATGGGGCTGTTGCTGTTTCTCTCACTGCTCTCATAGCCACTCTCCATTCTCTGGATCAGCCTGGGATGCTGATCCAAACCCCTTGAAGAAGTTGGGACAGGAAGATGCCCCATTCCCTGCTTACACATGCTTCCCACCCTGCCTGTACCATGCATATGTGGACTGTCCATGTGATCTGTGTCCTCCACTGGGAAGGACTCACTGGGCATCTGAGATATGCCATCCTCAGGCAATGGACTCGTACCAAGTGATGTTTGCCCAACTAGCTTATGCCTTTCATGAGTAAAGATGGAGTCAATGTTGAGCGCTTCTCTTCTGGGTCTCCAGCATGGCCGGTATCGTCCTCCACTTGAGCTCGACTTAGACTCACTGCTAGTGCTCTCATCCTCCCAGTCCCTTGTATGCTGACCAGCCTCGGGTACACCACCGGCACCTGGACTCACCGATGGTCTTCCTGTGGAGGATGGCCGTGGTGGCGATAAGGGAGCAGACTTCTCTTTCATGACATCACCTAATAAAAAACACATAGCCCTTATGTTGTGCGATCAGATTTAAGTAAAGTGTTGTTTAAGTGGGATTTAAACTAATTAAAGGAAATAAAAAAAAACTCTGGTAATTTAGGATTTAGGATGTGTATTCTATCATACTTTGATGTTTTATTTACATTCTTTCGTTGAATTTGTTTTTCATGAATGCTGATTTACTTTGCATTAACTACTTGCAAAAGTAGGAACTACTTTACAGTCCGTGTTGTCATGTTGTGCACGCACACTTGTGTTGCTTTGCTTTCTGCCAAGAAGACACGTAAAATGAAATAGTTTGCACTTAAAAGGTGATATTGCATTGCCTGTTTATTCAAGTAGACCCATACCCTCTTGGTTGTGTGCAGCCAGTGAGGTATGTTTATTCCTGCTTATATTCCTTTGCATACATGTTTTTAACAATTAGATGTTGGTTTGATGACTGAGCAAGAAGTGCAAAGTAGAATAAATCTGTCAGGAATTGATCCACGGAATTGTATATTTAATGAACGGGTTGCTTGTCAGCTGTATTTCTGATGCATTTATGTATGATTTGCATGCAGTACCCATGTAAAAATTCCCTTTATATTTATATTACATTTATAAAAAGACCGTGTGTCTATGGTAATTTCCAGTCACTGACCGTTTTGGTAAACAACCTGTTTCACAGAATGTAATGCGGTCTACAAATGGCACACAGTTATAAAATGGGACGCAGTGTATTTCCAACTGTTTTATGCTTTAAGTTCAAATTGGTATAATTTAAAAAAATGATGTTCAAAATCATATAGCAGAGATTATGTTTAGGTAAAAAAGATCTCCAGCGGTGGTGGGTCCACTATCCCTGGACAGTCTGAAGGTTTCCCTTTTCCAAGGCACACTCTGCCCAGGTCATTATTAAAACTTTCACGAGCTGGCTGAGGTATTTTGGGAGAAGGAAATACTTTACACTCTGTATGGCAGTGGGTCAGCAGGACTGAGTTCAGAAATCCTGTGATTTAGATTTTCTGACCTGAGAGAAAGCTGAATGGCCTAAATAAACAACAAGGTGATTTTTGTCCTTGTCTCAGAGAATCCTCATGTATCTAAAGGGTTTTCCGTATGTACCTCTACAACTCTGTTTATCTAGCTAATAAGGCCAGACTTTTATAATTGCTTGTTCCTCCGATGTCACTACTTAAGAATCTACTGAGGAAGGAGGGAAAAAAATAAAAATAAATCTTTATTTTTCAGCATTTTTCTATTTCTCGAGGACTATGTGGAATCAATACAAGGAAGGAGGAAGAAATAAAAAAGACATTTTTATTTAAAAATAAAATTTATTTAACCTACAATTAAATTACAGTAAATCTGAAAAAAAATTAAATGAACAGAAGAAAACCGTTGGCTCTCCACTGGAGGGCGGGAAAAGCTAAAAAAAATAAAAAAAATTTAATTTTTTTATTTTTTTTATTTAAACCATTGGTGCTCCGGCGGATCCGAGAAATACCAAAAACATTAATTTTTTTTTGCATTCTTCAAATATGATCATCGGCGGATCCGCGAAACAGGCAATAAAAAAAAGTCTGGCCTAAGTTAAAAGACATATTCGATTCCTCAGATTCTTCAAATTACATTTCATAGTTGCATTACTATGCATTTAAAAGAGGTGGTCATTTATTGCTAAGCAGAAGACAGGGCAAGTGAAAGAGTGGCAATGTGCATTTCTTACTACTCAGGCAAGCATTCCAAGTCAATTCTGTGTCTGTAAGGAAATTAAAGCACTACCTGCAGTGTCCAGGCTGTTCCCAGAGCCGCTGCTGTCCTGATTGCACACCACAGTTCCCTGAGAGTCCGAGGAAAAATGAGAGGCCATAGAGTCGTGGTGCGAGTGTGAGTGCTTATAACTGTAACTGTCTGTGGAGGAGTCAGTTCGTGTGTCACTGGAGATGGATGGCTCCCTCCCTGAAAGAAAATGCAATGTATTGTCATTGTTAGTTTAATAAAACAAACATCAAGTACATTTTAGGAGCCCCCGGAGTGAAGTACGCCTGAGTAATATTTCATAAGAAGAAGTGGCTCTCTTACATGAAGCACAATTTGGATTTGATCCTTTTAGATTGCAATAAGAGGAACCTCAATGTGGGTGTGAATTGGCAATGAATAAATTAGGAGCAAAGTGAAATAATATAAGCGAGTTATTAAGAGTGCAGGGGTTACTATTAATGACCAATATGTATTCAGTAATAATACAATAATATATACTGTTCATAAAAATTAGGGGATACTTCACAATGAAATATCCCATAATTAAATATCCTTTATTTTTCTGAGCAGTGCATAATCAAAATCGATATGTAATCCGTGGTCTATACAGCATTTGATTGAAAAAATTGAAGAACAAAAAGCCCTTTAAGCAACTATACGGGAATAGGTTCTAAAAATGGCCCAAAGGATGCTTGATTTTTTACGGCAAACTGTAAAAAAGTGAAGTGTGTATTTATTTATTTATTTATTCGGCTTCTTTAAAAGTCAACACGCATGTCTTTGGACTGTGGGAGGAAACCGGAGTACCCAGAGTAAACCCACGCAGACACGAGGAGGACCCAAGACGCTCCACCCTGAGATTTAGCCCAGGACCTTCTTGTTGTGAGGCAGCGGTGCTACTACACCTGAGCCACCGTGCTGCCTGTGAAGTGTGTAAAAAGCTTAATGGTTATTGTTAGTTGTATGTCACACATCACTTTAACTGGCACAAGTTATTAAAGGGTGCACTAGTTCCACAAATCAGAAATAGGTTGAGCAACAGCATCATGGTGATGCAATAGGGGAATAATAACCAAGAAAAGCCAGTGCCTCTAAGGTTCTAGATGTGTGGAGCACCATACAGAGTCAGCACCGCCAATGGTGTCACTTGCCATCACAATTAGAAACTAATTCTGTGGGAAACACTGGAATCAATAATAGGACAAATTCATATTGGTCAAAAAGGGGGACAAGCAGAAACCTGCAGCTTGAAAGATTACTCTGTGGAGCAGCAGATTGCTGAATGTATTAATAACACTGTCTATTTACCCACAGAAGAGCTGGACATTAGGAGACGATGTGCCTCCAAGAACCTCCCACTGAGGACTCATTTTATAATCTATTTTGTTTTATAATTGAGTTTATTTCTTTTATTACTAATTTAAAGGTTATTATTAATTTAAACGTTTTTCCTATTTTTTCTATCATTTAATATACCTTTAAATATTTATTTAATTAACATCTAGGTCACCCATAGAGGATGAGTCCCCTGTTGAATCTTGGTCCTTCCATGGTTTCTACTAATTTCAGGGAGTTTTACCTAGCCACTGTCACCCTAGGCTTGCTCAACTTGGAATTGTTTTTTTAAGATAATATAATATTGTAAAGCTGCTTTGAGACAATGCACCATTGTAAAAAGCGCTATTTAAACGATAAAAAAATGTAATTGATGCAGATGTCTTCTATATATTTAGTTAAGTACCTTGTGTGGTCTCACATGTCACTCTCCTAGATATGCCCGCTATCATTCTAGCTTTCTGCTTTCTCTTACCAGCAACACTGCCTTTTCTTACCAGAGTCTTCACTGTCATAGCCGGCCTTGCTGCAGTGGTGCAGCTCTAGCTGAGCTGCAGGCATGTCCTGCGAAGCTATAGGAGTCCCACGAGGGTCAGCATAGAGCAGCAGCAGGGGTTGGTAGTGGCCCTTTATACACCTCGCAACTACGTCTTTCCACTTGGGCCCAATCTGATGGATTTACAAAAACGTGCAGGCATGTTAAATACCACAGAAACAGAGAGCATAGGAACTGGAGGCTTGATTATCTGCAGTCTTTACCTCTTTCACATGGGCGTCATCAAAGTACATCCACTTGCGTATCTTGGTCTGGAAGAAAAAGGTGGAATAGTGCTTGCCATAGTAGCAGACCATGCCCACCAGGTAGAGCTCCGATTGTTTAGCCCGGTCATCTGTCACTCTGTAGAAGAGCTATGGGAAGGTGGAACAAGCATTAGCGGTGTGAGCCAGTCGAATGGTGCATGACCTTAGCGGTTTATTTAAGCATGCAGATGAACGAAGGAGCCAACATGCTGCAGCAATAGACTAAATCAGCCGAGGATATTCTGACTCATCAGCTCTAGGGAAGGATATTTTGACTTACATGCAACGTATGGATAAAAGCTGCATGATTGAAGCTAAGTGTTAGTGGCAGGTAATTTTGTGAAGTAAAAGCCTTGCAGAGTGTGCATCTGTGCAGCTCCTGCAATGGGAACATCGACCGCAGTTATAAGGACAATTCAGGGCAAAATGGAGGTGGCTGAATAGCAAAACAAAACAGCACTTGATAGCAGAACATGCAGAAAGTAATATATTCAAAGGTTGTGGAAACAGTTTTGCATTATTGTTTTTTTACATTTGTTTTTGCATTTAATAACTGGAATTTACATAAAGGATGTGATATAATGGGGTACATGTAGGTTAGAGTGTCCCTTAAACAAAAAAAATATGTTTTGCTAAATCTAGCCATCACCCCCCCCCCCCCAGTAATCACAGTAATCTGTGGTGTGAAAGACAATCCTGTTTTTCCATTTTTAACTTTAGATTTAATTTAAGGGTATCCCCAAAGCATGTGTGCTCAACTGAGAATTTAGCAAAGAACATTATTCAAATGCTTTTAGTTTGCCAACTCGCTTATTTATCATTTAAAAGTGAAGTGCTGACATCATCAGTCGGCTGCCTTGACAAAATGTTGTAAAGATTTATAAGTATTTTGAATTGTATTGAATATCGTGTTGATTATTTTTGTTCTCTGATTTTCTCTTAATGTTTGCAGGTTTGTTCTGTGCATGTGATGCAGCTGGCACGAACGACAAATAACACACGGTTTAGGGGTGCTTCATTTAAAAGTCGATGCTTTTTAATGATGCTTGTTTGCAGCTTATTTTAGTGCCTTTAAATTATATTTATATCGGGCTTTATATATGGCATCAGCCACTCGCAGCAAGATTTACATTTAGGAATTTAGCCCTTATCCAGAGTAAACAAACAGCCTTACAAGCCCAGCAACTGTGGGTTAAGGTTCTCGCTTAAGGATTTAACAGTGGCAGTTCAATTTCCAGTACCTTAACCATCTGTTTGTAATCAGTTCTGGGGAGCCAATTTACCTTCCATATTGCATCTATACCGGCATAAAACAAAATCTTTAAAAAACAAACACCAGAAAGTATTTCTACTTTCACCAGAAAGTACTATGAACTGAGGTGTATGGTCCATGTACAACCATGTACAAGGTCCATATTAAGATTCTGAATACAAAAGATACTTTGCAGTAAAGCCAATATGGTCACATACATTTAGTAGCAATGGGAAAAAACTTTGAGCACACCCTAAGTAATGTTCAAATGACCTGTTTTCTTACAATGGAGTCCTAAATGAAGGGATATATGGGACACCCTAACCTGGGTGCAAGTATATGTGTATCTTACATCCCCCAGACGCAGACAAGTGCCCAGGCTGTGTATAACGTCCTCGGCCAGGTCCGAGTGGTCCGAGTCCCACACCAAGCCGATGCTGATGATCTCAGGAGAATTCATCAGGACCCGGCGGATGCGTAACATTTCTCCACAATTACTCTGAGAAACAAGCACAGAGGAGCCACTGTTTGACTGTGAGTCAAAGACAACAACATAATGAAAAGGCATCTGTCAACACCGTCAATCTGTCTGTGCTTTAATGAGGGACAAAGAAAAGAAGGGAGTGCTTGGAAAAGGATAAGAGGTCCAGCGGGGCCTTATGTTCAGCACCCAATGTTCTAGCAGTTTTCTTTGAGTCATCGCCCACCACTGAGGATGCTTGGCAGCGGCGATGCGGAAACAGGACGAAAAAAACCCTGGCGATCAGTGGAACTGCCAGCCTAACCCCTGCCAACCCCAGCGCTGCTTTTGTGCAATGGAGAGCAAGCAAAGCCAGCAGGGTGACAACCAGGCTGGTGCCAAATCTGGCCAGGAAAGCATGAATACAGCCAGCATCTCTCTCCTCATACCAAACACACACACACACACTGATTAAGCCAGTGACTGACCATAAGACCTGTGTCCAATCATGTGTGTCGGGTGTGTATAGTGCCAGGGAAGCACGTGATAAAGTATAATCAGTTCAGCTCCTCTTTATGTCTGTGCTATTCTGAACACCAGGGATCCATTCAGAACATCATGACCAGCAATAATTATACATGAAATTGACCTGAATTATGATCTCCTGTTTCATACTACCCCACCTGACAGCAATAATGTTATATATAAGCGGTCACTTTATTAGGTACACCTTCCTATCACCGTTTGCCTCAAGAACTTCCTTAATTCTTCATGACATGGGTTCAACTAGGAGCTGGAAACATTCCTCAGAGATTTTGGTCCAAATTCACATCCATGCAAATATCTACATATTTCCACAACAACCCAAAGGTGCTCTATTGGAGTGAGATCTGGTGACTCCAGACAGCCATTTGAATGCAGTGAACTCATTGTTATGTTCATGAAACCAGTTTGAGCTCTGTGACATGGCTCATTTTCCTGCTAGAAGTAGCCATCAGAAGATCATACACTGTGATCATAAAGCAACAGACATGATCAGCAACAATACTCGAGTAGGCTGTAGGATGAAATGATGCTTAGCTGATATTAAGGGGCTCAAAATGTGTCAATAAAATATTCTGTCACCATCACACCATCAAAAGAACCCTGAACCCCAATCAATTTAATGAATAAATCATTAAATTGATTGGGGACTACAGTAGTCATACAACAGTAGTATTCTGAAACAAAATGAAGTAAGAAAGTCAGACATGCATGTGAAATAATGCACACAAACAACAATGCAGGATTAAGGAATTTAGCCAAGAAATTAATTTTTGACCATAGAAGGCATTTAATTGCCCAGTCATGTTACTACACAAAACAATAGTTCTCACATACTGCATGTACTGCTCACTCCTGCTGAAAACAGTGTGTGTGTTAAGTTTGGGCAGTATACCAACCTGTCATTTTGATCACAGTGTGTGTTTATTATGTGTGTGTTTATGTGTGTGTTTATGTGTGGATGTGACCTCACCGGGCAGTTCCGCAGGTCTCCCATGGTGCTAGCGTTGCGCAGAAGCTCCCCAAACATATCCGGGGTGGGCTTTTCCCTGCATTCGAGCATTCGAACGGCCTGGTTACTGCAGCAAGGAGGAAACGAACAAACAAACAAACACACACACACACACACACACACACACACACACACACACACACACACACACACACACACACAC
>JAVSBV010000024.1:1559618-1571331 GCA_033117975.1 Parotocinclus spilosoma | reverse complement strand
CAACAGTAGTTCTTGTTTGTACGTTCGCTATACGTGTAAATCGTACAATAAAGGTTTAATAAACATTTAATATGTTAATTAGGACCAAAACCGTATTAGGACCAAAACCGTATTAGGACCAAAACCGTCGCGTCCCAATGTGGTCCCATTAACCGGAATCGACTGTATTCCCAAATCCTGCGAGATAAGAGCTACTCACTGCTCGGGTGGTGCAGCACGTATTATCTAGCCCACTGTGTGACTACATTTCTCATGATGCTCCAGGTTCCAGTTCTTTGTGGACAAAGTGCTGCCTCAGTACAGAGACTCGGTGATGTCACAGACCCTCATCTACGTGCCGTCCTATTTCGATTTTGTACGGGTGAGGAACTTCCTGAAGAAGGAGGATGCTAGTTTTGCCGTCATAAGTGAATACTCTGCCAATTCAGACGTGTCCCGGGCGCGACATCACTTCCTGAAAGGAGAGAAGCAGTTCCTGCTCTTCAGTGAGAGGTTCCACTTTTACAAGAGGTAAGAACCATGATCAACCACATGTCCTTCACATGAGTTTACTTCAGGTAATCGGATTTCTTCCCAAATATCGAAGACATGGTAGGTCAATTGGTCTCTTCAAGTTGTGAGTACATATGAACAGGCGTGATGCTGATATTGAACCAATAAACAAACAATTATGAAGCGCTTATAAGCCTGTAGTTTAATAGCAACACATGATGATAAAGACTTTTTTCTCTCTCTCTCGCTCCCTCTCTCGCTCCCTCTCTCGCTCCCTCTCTCTCTCACTCGCGCTCTCACGCTCTGTCTCTCTCACGCTCTGTCTCTCTCTCGCTCTGTCTCTCTCGCTCGCTCTCTCTCGCTCGCTCGCTCTCTCTCGCTTGCTCGCTCTCGCTCGCTCGCTCTCTCTCTCTCTCTCGCTTGCTCGCTCGCTCGCTCTTTCTCTCTCGCTCTCTCTCTCTCGCTTGCTCGCTCTCTCTCTCTCGCTTGCTCGCTCGCTTGCTCGCTCGCTCGCTCGCTCTCTCTCTGTCTCTCACTCGCTCCCTCTCTCTCACTCTCTCTCACTTGCGCTCTCTCGCTCTCTCTCTCTGTCTCTCACTCGCTCTCTCACTCGCTCTCACTTGCTCTCTCTGTCTCTCACTCTCTCTCTTTCTCTGTATCGCGCTCTCTCTCTCTTTGTGTCGCGCTCTCTCTCTCTCTCTGTCGCTCTCGCTGTGTCTCTCTCGCGCTCTCTCTTTCTCTGTGTCTCGCACACGCTCGCTTTCTCTCGCTCTCTCTCGCTCTCTCTCTTCTCAGATACACCATCAGGGGAATCCAGAACCTGATCTTCTACGCTCTGCCCACTTATGCTCATTTTTACAGCGAGGTGTGTAACATGCTATGTGCCGGCACCACCAAAGGTTCGAGCAGCGCCAGCTTCACCTGCACGGCGCTCTATTCCCGCTACGACGTGCACAAACTGGCAGCTGTGGTCGGTGCTGAGCGAGCCGCCAGCATGATCCAGTCCAACAAATCTGTCCATCTTTTCATCACTGGTGAAGAGAAGAGTGCATAAGGACGTGCTCGGTACCTTACCTGAATAATTTGGTCCTCCATGTACCATCAGAACAGCTTGCAGTGAACAGTTTCACCCTGCTGAAACTTGGACTCTAGACGCCCTCTGTGGTCACTCTGTGTTATCAGTCAGCGAGCCGTTCGGTTAGGTACAAGGTGCGGCTTCCATGGATCAGACTTGATGTTCCAGCAAGTCCTACAGATGCTCATTTGGTTTGAGATCTGGGTAAATTGGGACCCTCAATTCTTTGTTTGGGTTTATATTTAATCATTTAGCAGACTCTTATCCTGAGCAACTTAAACCCAAAGACTTGCAGTGTAACAGGTTGGCAGTGCTTGGACTTGAATCCTGGACCTTCTGGTGTATATTGTAGTTTTCAATAATTCTGCCCATCTTTATGAAATAAACAATTCATGAATAACTAGAGCAGGTGAACTTCTTCCATTTGCTCTTTAAATCAACACTCCATTGCAGGACAGTTAAAGTGGAAACTGTATTTTTGATTTTTGTTCCAGGGGTCAGAGGAGAATGGCCAGACAGGTTCGAGCACTGCTCACAAAAAAACTAGTTGATATATCATTATGGGATATTTCATTTTAAAGTATCCACTATTTTTTGTGAAATGTATAGATGGTTAACAGTAACTCAAATACCTATTTGTTACAACTGAAGAATACAGAAGAACATCTCTGAACAACATGACACCTCAAACCTTATAGCAGATTGAGTGCAGCAGCAGAAGACCACACCAGAACATTGCTCATGACTCTTGATTTCTGCTTCACCATTCAGATAGTTGAGCCAGAATCTGATGTAAACATCATAAAAGCATGGATCCATCCTGCCTCGTATTAACGGTTTAAGCTAGTGAGCATCGTTGGTATTAAAAGGCCCAGAGCGTACCAAGAAAATATCCCACATACCATTACGCCACCACTAGCTTAAACCGTTAATACGAGGCAGGATGGATCCATGCTTTGATGATGTTTACATCAGATTCTGACTCAACTATCTGAATGGTGAAGCAGAAATCAAGAGTCATGTTCTGATGTGGTCTTCTGCTGCTCAATCCACAGCTCAATTCAGTATTGTTGCTGACCAATGTCCATGCCTTTATAACCAGAAAGCACCATGTTCTCATCTCAAGTTCCATGTCACATCTCAAGTTCAAGCTCTATTTATCTCTGACAAAGAGTTCACTGTGCTCAAATGGTCTTTACTTTCACCAGATGTCAATCCATTAGATCACCTTTGAGATGTGATGGAATGGAAGTTTCACTTCATGGATGTGCAGCCAACAAATCTGCAGCAACTGCATGATGCTATCATGATATGAGACCTTGGACCTTTAACTGGGACTCATAGCTACTCAGACCCTTAGGCCAGACTTTTTTTATTGCTTGTTTCATAACATAATATTTGATGAATACAAAAAACTCTTTTTTTTTTTTTTTTTTTTTTTTTAAATTTCTCGGATCTGCCACAGCACCTATGGTTGAAATTCCAAAAAAAAAAAAATTTCTTTTTTAAAATTATTTTTTAGATTTTTCCGCCCTTCAGTGGCGAGCCAACGGTTTTGTTCAGTTCATTAAATTTTTTCCCAGATTCACTTTAATGTAATTGTAAGTTGAATAAATGTTATTTTTTAATAAAAAAAATATTTTTATTTCTTCCTTCTTCCTTGTATTGATTCCACATAGTCCTCGAGAAATTGAAAAGTGCTGAAAAATAAAGGTTGTTTTAATTTTTTTTTCCTCGCTCCTCAGTAGATTCTTAAGAAGGGACATCCGAGGAACAAGCAATTAAAGTCTGGCCCTATATAAGATATAGAAATTGATCTGCATTTCGTTGAGTGAAATAAGTATTTGACCCCCTACCAACCATTAAGGGTTCTGGCTCCCACAGACCAGTAAGACCAGTTTTAACTTGCCACCTACATTAAAGACACCTGTATCAAATTGTCACCTGTATAAAAGACACCTATCCATCCAATTAATTATTTAGATTGTACACCTGCACAAGGCTGGAATGGGTTTAAAAACCATAAGCAAGAAGCTGGATGAGAAAGAGACAACTTTGCGGAAATGGAAGAAACAGTGTGGGCTTGTAGTTCCTTTCAAATTAGTCCTAGAACTGTTTAGTGTGAACTGCATAAAGCTAATGGAAGAACTTAATCTTGTAGTTCATCACTTGTTGCTTAATGTGAACGCTGTATGTTGGATGCCAGGTATGGGATTTAGTGTTTTATGAATAAGAAAAAGTCTTTTTTGGTATTTTTTTTTAAATATAATAATAAAGAAGAACTACTGTATTTTTACGCTGTAGACATACAATTAAATAGCTTGTAGAAAAACAAACCAGTTATCACATGAAATAAGGCACCGACTTACAGAATGAAACACAGCCTACAAATGGCCATCGCTGACCTGTTCGAATAACGTCATAGCAAACTTCTGGTGTGGGATGCAATGCTTGGCTGTGCAGATGTCCTCTTTAGTCTCATCTGAGATATGGAAGTGGATACGCATCAGCAGGTTCTCCTATGAGGTCGGGACAGAAATAAACATTTCACATTTCTCTCAGTGAAAGTGTGTGTGTTCTCTGTCTGACTGAACTGTCTGGGACGTTGAGGAGATTTTGCTATGTTGTTGTGAACTCAGTGAGAGTGAGTTGACTATCTGGATTCCCATTTCATTCATTTATCACTGTCAGCACTCACTTCATGTTAATCAGATCAAAAGAAAAGAACACATCTATATTTCATAAGAGTCATTTCAAGTCCCTGGCTGTAGAAATTCCAAATCAATCGATCATGATGCTAGTTCATGACACAGAGATACACAATGGAGAGGGCGGAGATAAAACGCAAGTGAGGGAAGAAAAACAAAGGAAAACTGGAAGCCTATGCAACACCACCCAGTCTTGTTAACCCGTGCATAGTTCACACTTAGGTTCGCACCCCGATCTCGACTATGCACACCCTTCAAACGGTGTGAAAAATAACACTAGCTATGCGTGTCTTATCTCCTGCTCAGAAAATAACAGATTACTGCAGCAGTGCAGATGTGCAGAGCACATGAGGAGAAATGAAGAGTCACAGCTTTACTAACATGCATTCTACCATGCAGCGGGATGCGTCAACATCTGGGCCATGACGCAGAAGGCCACGATGAGTGCCCACCTGGACCTGTGCCCACTGCAGCCTTATAAACGACCCAGGCAGATAAAGCCCAAATTCACAGCGGCAAATTGATTTAACATGTCTTTGGCTAAAAATACAGAGCCAAAGCCCAAAGACAATAACAGCATCATGCTGCTGAGCTCCCAGAGAGCTGCTAATTGAACTAAATAACACTTCGATGATGCCGTCTTTGTGACCTTGGAGAAAAAGCGCGGCCAAATTCTCAAATCGAGAGCGTAAAAAGCACTGACACGTACAGTACTCGCTGCATATAAATGGCTATTTAGGATAGAGTTGATCTCTCAGCAAGCGATCTTCACTGGAAAGCTCTACAGCTCCAGTGGTAAATTGCCATTTTGCTTAAATGCAATAATCTGTATTGATGTTTCGCCAATGTGTGTCCTTTAAGGCCATAAATGTTAGATAAACAGAATTCTTTGTGGCTTAATCAGGGCTGAATAATTAGGTTTGCAGGCTAGAGGAATGTTCCTGGCAAAGAGAAAGACAGCTAAAATAGCATCTCACACACTGTGGTCTAAATGATTTGAGAGGACTAATCAATTCAGTGATGCACTACAGCTCATGCAGTAATTGATCCAAATAAAGACAAAAATACTTTAAGAAAGTACAATAAAAATTAATCTTAAAAGGTGATTTTCTACACATTGGGTTGCAAAAATTTGGGAAAAACCTGATAATATATACTCACTGACAAAAAAAAAAAAATAAAAGCTCCAGATGAAATGTTGGCTTGATGTCAAATTTGGCATCGGTAGGCCAATGGAAATAACTACAGGTATAGTCTGATTAATCACAGGGTCTTGCCACAGGAGGCCACATAAGTGCTTCCCCTGTTGCTCTTTAAAAAGGCTCTCTGAGGCTACTTTCGGGTAGTATACCTCTTGGTAAATGACATGACATACTTGACATGCTTCTGTGACAAACACCATAATATTGGACTGAGAGAAGCAGGGCAGTCGTTTTAACAAATTGCCTGCCGTCTAGGCTGCTCCGACATAGCTGTTATCAGCTTTTGAGAGCAGTGGTTCTATAAGGGCACGGAAACATGGCGAATGGGCTCTGAGCACCAGCAAAGGATTGTTTTATCTCCCAACAAGCATGAGCAGCTCCCACAGTTCACCATCTATACACAGGTGGTACCTTCCTCACATACTCTTTTTTTTCCACCTGACCATTTCCAGATGCTTAGCAGAAGCACATTTGTGCAGTTCTGTCTATGCAGTTCAGCCATAAACTAGAAACCTTGTTTCCAAATAAATTATTGTGGTATGTTGGGCCACTCTTTAAGAACAAAATCTCCAAAGGGATGCAAGGAAAAAAACGGACATCTGTTTTATGCTGTGTTTTCATTATTTCCCACTATTACAGATTAACATTTTAAAGTCATGCAACACACAACAACCACATTTTTAGCTTCCAGTATTACCTGAATGTTAATGTTGTACCTCACTGCTTAATTAAGCAATAGAACATGAGGGAGTGAGCTATCAGGAATAACATCATGGCTGTGATTTGTTCGAAGGTATGAGCCAAAGGCGAGTGCCATAAATAATCACACGTGATGCTATTTGAGATAACATACAACATCAAGTGTTTTATTGCTTTTATACAACAGTCTTTTACAACAAATTAAAGAATCAAAATCAATCAAAGCAGACCTGAATTTCACGCTGAAGAAGTTTTATTAATGACAATACTTTCTGCCAAAAAAGGAAATCCATAACAAACGCGTTGCTGATATGCAAAGGTGTCGATTCCCATCCCTGCCTTAACACAACATGCTACATGGTTATTTAACACTAAGTAAGTTAGTTTGTGCAAACAAATGCAAATAAAAGGAACATTTTAAATTACAATAAAACATTATTTAAACTTTTATGAATTATACTGCTTAATTAAAACAAATTCATAGTTAAACAATAGAATTCTTATTTATTGGGGATACTGCATTATGTGTATGTGTACTGGACGTTACTTGGCAACAGGGGAGTGATATCAAAAGCTCTGCTCTTATCACAAATATCAGCACAGTAAGGACTCTTCTTAACAAATCAGACTATAAGGACAGAACTAACTGGTGTATAACATGAAATAACGCATCTCACAAGATACAGTTTGGGGCACAACGGCAGTTTGCCAGCTCACCACTGTGGAGACCCATGCTGGAGTTCCATGGTCCCTTTTCGTCAAGATTAAGAATCACAGACACATTTCTGGGCATGCCTATGAGGATAAGCCTTTCCTGAATCATGTCATATTTCATTTCTGACTGATGGACTGGTTTTGTGACATAACGTGACCTTCAGTTTATGCATGTGACCAATAATATGTCATTTTATGTAATGGTATTCACAATAACACACTCCCTCTCGTTCTATTGCTTAAGTAAGCAGTGAGTCACATCTTTAACGTTCAAACAGTAATGCACTTTAGCTTTAACCCCAACCAAGATAGTGTAAATAAAATGAATGAATAAACTACACATATATCTATTATATGCTTGGATATACAATATCTATGGTAGGTAGATAGTTATTGGATATTTAAGGCCACAACTGGTTATAGAGAATATATCTATGGAAATGTGAATAGTCAGAACACTGCACAGGCTAGAGGGTCTTCAATTGGTCACTAATCCCTAATTAGAATTTATCTAAAGGCTCTCCAGACAAATAAAATTATTTAAAGTCACAGACAGCAGCACATAATTATCTAATGTTAGAGAATTAATTCGACATAAATACAGATCAACTGTACAAACTGAGGAGCATCCAGAACATGAGAAACACAGAATTAACAGAGATAATACAGGCTCACATAAAACTCAATGATGGAAAGTGCCTATACTATGATTTCTCTATCAGTCAGCAGTGGAGCAGTGGAGAAGCTTCAACAGTAAAAAAACTAAACTATGTTAATGGGGTATTTAAGGATTAAACTTTAAAACACACAAGACAAAAGTCCTTTTAAAACAAGGACAATACAACTGAGATAAATTTCTAACTCTCTCTGAATCTGCACTTTTCAGTCTGTCTATTTTCTTTCCACTTGCTCATCCAACCAACCTGCCTTTGTGTATATATAAATACCTATAAAATATAACAACATCTGCTCAATCCAATATCAACCATAACCAAATCACTGAGAGAACACAAAAATGATCAAACATGTAACAAGGGAGCGGTTGGTTGGTTGATTCTTAATGGCATGTCAGCTGCTGAGATTATTATTGTGGCTGAATAATATATTCTTGTCTCATGATGGGGACATTTTTCTTAAGATGAAGTGTGTGTGATTGTGAAGTTGCTTGTATGTATTGTATATGCTGTTTAAAGTCTTCGTGCTTCTAAGAACTAAGCCTTTCTTTAGGGGGACTGAGGTGAAAATTATCTCATAGTTGTCTGCATTGTACAACTTTGTTCTTCCGTTGGTCATCTTTTGGCAAGAATAGGGGATGTGTTTTGATCAAAGTTCTCTGACAGAAGAGGGGGAACAAGGGAGCAGAGAGAAAAGCTAAATGGTTAAGCCCTAGCAAAATTTAGCTGCTCTACATGTTCCTACATCCAGAACTTGTAATCTCCCTGGAGAAACCTCCCATCACACCCGCCAAGAATGCAGGAAACCTTTGAGTGCTTTTCATAACCACCTAAGGTTCTTGGCTCATATTGCCAAACTGACCCAGTAATCTTCTCCATGGCATCAGGAAAATTATTTAATTCCTTCTCAGTGAAGCTAGCCAGGTTCAAACTATTGTTATGTTAAAATTAGACCAATGCCATGCTTTATTGTAGATCTTCCCATAAATACACTCAGATCCTGGTTAGAGACTCCAAATGCAACCCCACGTGTCTAGTTTTCAATTTCATGTCACCCCACTACTGCCTTCCCTTCACTGGCTCTCTGTAGCTGCCTACATCAAATTTAAAACACTGCTTCTTGCTTACAAAGGTAGTCCCCTTCTTCCTAAAGACTTTAATCAAACCCCACTTCATACCTTGTGACTTTTGAGACCCTGAAGTCATCACTTAAGATCAAATTAGGCAAGTATTAAGACACCCCCTTGATGTACAAAACACCGAGTCTCTTGCTGTCTTCAAACTCGCCTTTTCTTTCAGCGCTTGACGAAACTGCATTTACGTATTTAAAAAAATCTTCCCTTGTTCTCTATGACTTTTTGCTGTTTTTATTTCCTAAAAATGCTAATCAAAGCAAATCATTTCCTAAACAGGTTTTGTTCAGATGGTGTTGCCTATGTGTACAACTATGAGGTTTTGTCTACTAAGAAGAATACAAAGCATTTTTGTAAGCTGTTCCAGATAAAGCGTCTGCTAAGTGCTGTAAATTTGAAAGAAAATCTTACAAAGCACTCTGCAGCATCGTCCATAATGCCCAGCTGGAAGCGCTGCTCGTCTTGGAAGGTCTTTGCCAGGGCGCTGCGCAGGGCATCTGATGGTAGCACCTTCTCACTGCTGTACTGGAACTGGGCAAAAATGCTCTGCAAACACAAAGAGCCCAACTGCATAAACTTGGTTTGTAACTGTGTATTTGACATGTTTTACCCAGTTTTCTACAAACATTTATCCCAGAAATCTGCCATCTTCTAAACTTGCTGGCTATTTGACATGTGGCTACAGACGCTGTGCCTTTTCTAACCTTTATCTGCTAGCAAAATGTCAAAAGGCAGCTGAAAACATTTTGAACATTTGAGCAGTTTGAACTATCATTTTTTTCTACAAGCTGTAAGATACCTGTGATCGGCTAATGAGAAGTAAGAAAGGAGTGTCTTCTTTCCCACCCAGAGGGTGGGGCCAGTGCTGCTCTTTGTGTCCAGGCATGGATTGCTCTGGCACTGTGGCACAGTATGGTTCAGCAATATACAGTTTTACCAGGCAGTAGGCAATTTGCTTTCTCTGTTGATTGATTTATTTTTACAGGCACATCATCTGTCAAGAATAACAGGGCATACACGTGTTTTTTGTGAGCTCTTTAAGAAGCCAATGACCATAGTTCTATTGTTAGAGGACACTTCAACACAGGGGCCATAGTGTAAAGCCATCGGCAGATAATCAGTCCCCTCATTCATCAACACTGGCAAGGATATTGAACCTTTTGTACAACTGCTGGCTGCCCATCTCAGCACAACAGATAAGCAGAACTAATGGACTGATGTATCTTGACATTAAAAGCTATTGGGAGGCCAAACGTAGCCCTGTACACACAAACATTTCAAGGTAGAATGTGCGTTTTGCATACTGACTACTAGTCACAGAAAAAAAAAAGGAATTTCAGGGGTTTAAGGTAGGGGGGTTGGCCTATTAAAGAATATAGTGCCTCCAGCCAGCACAAAATAGGGATTTAGTACTATAATATTATAGTGGCTTAGCCCTCAAGACTGGTTTATAATGTTATTGTAATGTACGTCCTTAGAAACAGGTTGCCACGCTTTAATTTTGACCTGTGATTAGAAACCAACACAAACAAGGGCCTAAAGGAAGACCAACATGAACTGTAAACGAAATAAATAGCAGTATTTATCACTGCTAAATGTGATATTACACAAATCATAAAACATCAGTGGATTATATTATGGAGTGACTAATCCAAGTAAAATATTTCTGGGTCTAATCGTTGGCCAGTCTTACTTCCAGTATTATTTCTTGATGGATTTGTGTCCTGTGGTTTTGTATTATACATAACTTGATGTAAAATATTCAATAATGCACCTGTTGTATTTTAATCAGTGGTCATTGCTTTCACGTCTACCCAGGTCTCTTAAGATTTTTAACCTGATATGGGCAAGAAGATTAGCAGTCAAGCACAGGCAACAGTACACACGAACACCTGGCTTGGCACCACTGGAACAGGTAATAGAATGAGACATGTTATAGATATGTTATAAACAAAAATCTCCCGGCACACACTTTTTCTGACTCTTACACCTCTGTTTTGCAGTTGATTTAATTCTCAAGAGTGAAAAGACCCAAATGAAAGCGGTGTATCCTGTCTAGAAAAGCCTGATAAGAGTGAATTCCCGCCAAACAACATGCCAATCGATTGGCAGAACCAGAAAATCCAATTTCAAAAGAGAAGGTTGTACTGGCTAATGTGTGAGACTTTTCTTCCCTTGAGAAAGCTTAGCAGAATAAGCCACTATAGCTAAAGCACTGAAGTGTGAAGAGCAAAACTCGATCTGAGGGCAATGCAGAGGATGCTAACCTTGCAGTTAAAAAATCCCTCTGAGAAGACATATGTATCAATACATCAACTTGAAGTAGATTTTATTTATTTACAATTCTAATGACACATATTGCCGCAGAGTCTAGTCTCCACATGAGCAGCCAGAGGGGAAAAGCTCACACAGGCATAAGGAATGACTAATGAGACGCTCATTTGAGTGCATGCAAAGTTCCTGGGTGTCAAGGTTTAGTCAAAATCCAACAAACTCTAGTGTGTATTGTGTAAGTATTGTAAATAATATTCAATCTAGTGTGTTGTAAAAAAGAGTATGCAGAGAATAAAACCGGTTTAGTTGAACCCAGAGCTATAGTTACTGTTTGAGCTCTTGGAGTGAAAGAGACCAGGTGATCAGGTGAGATGATTCACTGCAGCAGGTAGCAGGTGGCTCCAGATGAAGAAAGTTGTTGAATATGCATCTTGACTATCGAAGGCGTTCGAGGAATGCAAATCAGTTTCCCACTCTTATTCTGACAAATCTGGCTGGACATTTGTCTTCATTTTCCACAAACCTTTTGAGTTTTTTTTTTTATTACCAACAATCTAATATGGAATATTATACATTCATAGCACAATATGGGTAGTCACAATGATTCCACACAGATTGATTGAGTCAGACAGTTAATAAGTGGGTGTGTGTATATATATATATACACAGTGAGTCCAAGAAGTATTTGATCCCTTGCTGATTTTCTTCGTTGGCCCACTAATAAAGACATGATCATTCTATA
>JAVSBV010000024.1:1531307-1548916 GCA_033117975.1 Parotocinclus spilosoma | reverse complement strand
GTGTGTGTGTGTGTGTGTGTGTGTGTGTGTGTGTGTGTGTGTGTGTGTGTGTGTGTGTGTGTGTGTGTGTGTAGGAACACTCTTGCCGTTGGCTTGATTGGTTGAAAGGTCTGAGGGAGACTCATGGCTCTGTTGAGAAGTCCTCACTCTCTTTGGTCTCAGCTATCAATACAAGTGGTGTGTATCATGTAGGCTGGCCAGTTGGCTTTACTGGAAAGGTAAGCACATACTACCTGTGCCTTTAATTAACAATTGATCTTATGATTACACTTGTTATAAAAAGATCAATTTGTACTCTGGTATCATGGTATAATATGCAAGTTTTAGTATGCTAATATACTAGCGAGTTCCAGTTCTGGCAGTGGCTTTCATCAAAGATGTGCCTTTGACCTAACAGGAAAGGGAATAAGAAAAGATTTGGGAGGTAGAGTGTGCATGACTGTTGTTGTTTATTATTTATTTATTTATTTTACTGTTTGTAGAAATGCCTGGGCAACATTTTACATGTGAAGGTGACGAATCATGAGAAGGATAAGACCTACAGTCTAGATGATTTACTGGAGTTACAAAACAAGTTAATGCTGATGTCATCCAAAGGACAACATGGAATAAAACAAGTCCGCAAATTCACAGAGGTCAGTTTGACAATTCCATATGTCTGAGTTATAGTACCAGTCAAAAGTGGATATATTTCTCTTTTGTTTGCCCATTTCCATATCAGTTTTGTTGTAAACTATCCCCAAAATGTTCTTTCTTAGTCTGAACCTGGGATGATCATTTATGTTGCAGCTACCAATTGACATTTACCTTACACTTACAACTTCTACAGTCTTAAAAATCCAAGCAATTGTGCGTTAAGGGTCTTGCTTAAGGAACTAACAGTGGCAGTTTGGCAGACTTGTCCAAGGTCTAGTAACTAACCACTACGTTACCACAGTACTATATTTGAACACATTTGGAAAACATATTTTGTTTATAGTATATTTTGTTTTTGGATTTAGTATATCAATATATGACAGTACACTGCTCACCGAAATTAGGGGAGATTTCCAAATAAATACGAAGAGGATCCCACAAGAACTGCTGGACAATCTGATCCTGTCCATGCCCCATTAAAGTGAGTGTTTTGGCAGGCTTGGGTGACCATACACTCTACTGAACATTCAATTTGGGGCACTCTCATCCAGTTCAAATTCATTATCAAATATCCCTAAATACTTGTGAGCGTTGTATTCTAGTAATTAATAATACAGTAAAGCTGAAGTAAGCAGTACATTTCTTTTGTTGTTGTTTTTCCAGATCTTTGAAGGAGTACAAAGAATGGGCCTGGTGCTCACGCAACTGTGTTCATCTGGCAACATATTCTTCCGGGAGATGAAGGCGCTTGTGAAATGCAACCCTGGAAAAGATCCATGCATTAATATTTACTTTCCCTTGCTTACGAAGGATGTTCTGTACCATGGACCTGTTGCAGAGGAACTTCAAAAAGTATGCCGCTCCATGGAATCCTGCCACGAAGACTGGCATAACTTTATGACGGAGGTGCGCTCCAGATACTATGCTCTAAATCACTATACCTCAGAGCAAGCAGTGTACCTTGGCTTTTGGATAAAAAACATCTGTGAAAAAGGAAGACCTGTTCCTCAACAAATATGGCACCTGCTCACTGCCCTTAAACCAGACGCCACCCTGTATGACATAAGAAGTGCGTACAAAAAAGCCAAATATGGTTCTGAACTTCACCACTTGAGTGAAGCGGTACAAGAAGAACTTCAAGAAGATACAGATGAAGACGAAATGTCAGGTGAATGGAATAGTGATGAGCTGGAAGCATTCAGCGATGAAGAATACAATATGGAAGAGGCTCCCGTGGAGACGTTGGAGAATTTATGGGAACACTATAGGAACGATATGCCCAGATACCTTTCACAATACACTGACATTGAAACCCTTGCTGAATTTCTATCTATTCTGTCTGCCATGAACCAGCTGCATGTTGAGCGCAAGTTACCGTCTACTCTTCAAGAGGGAAAGCCCAATCTTGTCCTTTGTCCTGTAGCAGAATTGATCATGTCCACACTTTCATATTACATGGAAAGCCCAGAACAGGCTTTTCCGTCAGTGGATGAAGTGTTAATGTGCCATGAAAACACCACTGAAGAAGAGGTTGAAATCTTTCTCCGGCGATGTCTAGGCCAAGGTGCTCCAAGCAACCTTCAGAAAATCTACACACTGTTTAATCCCGGTTTGCTGACCTATGATGTGAGTGTGTCTCTAGTAGAGCACTTTGAAGCAATGGAGAGGAGTGCTGGTCCTCACTATCGCTTGGTTCTAGTCTGTCCTGTAAATCAAGACCGATATGTCCCATCATTTTTTAGCAACTACAAGGTGCAAGCAGGACTGACTGCTTCTGTAGAAAGAGCCAAAGAATACCTTCGATACCACTTAACTGTTCAAAGCAGCGATTTTCCAGGTGGTCTTTCGGCCTGGTTGGTTGCGTCAAAACGTCCAGCTGTTGGTGTGTATTTTTAATACATTTCAAACAAATAAATTGGTGAAAACAAGGTAATAGGGACATGGCTTGCTCATGCAAACTCATCCTAATCGCCTCTGTTGTTTCCATACAGGAAAGTCTCTCTGTGTTACAAGGATGTTCCAAAGTTTCCAGACTAAATTTCCAAAAGCCAGCTATCTCCCAGTCAGACTGATCGAACCGTGTGTTGTCATTGACAGCTTCATCCAAATCCTTAATGAGAAGCTGTCGCTGCTAAGAGAACAAGATCCAGTTCTCCTGCATATTGACACAGCAGCAGTATGTTTCAAAAGCAAATTGCATTAACGACTGAAGGAATAAAAAAGTAGAATTTTAACGCTTTCTGCATTTTTTAAGACTAATAAAGGATTTTTGGTTTGACAGGTTCAGAAGGGTTTGGATGAGTTCCTGTTCAAATTACTTGTCCTAGGCTGTTTGGGTGATAGTGAAGGAAAATTGTGGAGGAGAACCTCAGCTCAGTTGATTGCAATTGAAGCACTTCTGTTGGAGAACAAACAAGTGCAAAAAGAGGTTTGCCTTTTGTCTATTTTTTTTTTAGCTATTATAGATTACTTTTTGATTCTTACTCGCACTGTGAGATTTCATTCTGTTGGAACAACTGCGTATTAATACGGTGTAAAATAAAGCTAATGCAATGTGGGGCACTTCTGCTCGGCATCACATGAGATTGCCTTATCTGTATTAGAGCTCTTGGTTGGCATCAGTTGGCTAATTAATGGAAAAAAAATCACGAGATTCTGGAGACCACTCCAGATTATCTTATAATCGACATATCTACATGTACGTCCACACTCTCTGTCCAGTATTTGGGCATGGGACATTTGGGACATTTAGCAGATGGCCTTATCAAGAATGACTTACAACTGATACAGTCTTACAATCCAAGCAATTGTGGGTTAAGGGTCTTGCTCAGGGACCCAACTGTGACAGAGGTGGGATTTGAACACTGGACCTTCTGGTTCATAGTTCAGTACCTTAACAACTAGGTAAATCATGCAGGCTTACCTGTCATCTCCTCACATCATGTCATGCTGACCGAGGGGGACCGCACTGTACAGCTAATATTTGCGTTGGTTAAACTTATGGGTCAAACAAATTAGCTTTATGCAAATATCGCCTTGTACTTTTAATCATTGGTTCTAATTGCACACTGTGGCATTTTGTAGATGAACATTTTGTATATGTTTTTTATATTTCCCTCTCAGTCAACCCTAGGGCTTCTAAACCTGCTGCCAACCATCCACTGTAGATCACCTAAAGAAGTCCAAAAACTGGAGCTCCAATACAGAAACCCAGTTGGTAGACATGGATTCTTAGATCCCCTGATGGACAGACAAGAGTTTAGGAGTGAAGGTATTCAGAGACCTTACCAATATTTAAAGCGTTTTAACAGAGGAAAGAATTTGGATCATTTCAAATATCAAACTGCATCTGTAGAGGGCGATGCAGTGGATTGTCTTCACCATCTTTTGTCAAACTGTGGATTGAAAGACCCCTCGTGGGCTGAACTAAAGCACTTCACTTGGTTTCTGAATCTGCAGCTTAAAGACTGTGAGAGTTCTGGATTCTGTGATCCAAACTTTTTTGCTGACAGTTTGCGTGGCTTCAAGAACTTCATAGTCAAATTCATGATACACATGGCTAGGGACTTTGCATCACCTTCCCTAGATCTCTCTGATCAGAGCTCTGCTCTCCAAAGGCGTGATCATGAAGATGACCTTTTAGCCAGGTTAACCATTCGGAAGAAATGGGAAACCGAATCTCATCCATACATCTTCTTTAATGCAGATCATCTGACCATGACCTTCCTTGGTTTCCATCTAAGTTCCAGTGGACGTACTCTTAATGCAGTCGACCCAAATAACCAGCAAATTCTGATGGAAGATGTGATGTCACAGGACTTGTTTTTAGGACTTCAGAATCAAAGAATTTCCTTCTCTGAAAACTTTGATCGTCTGTCAAGAGAGGCTAAATTAAAAAAGCTTTCCTTTGTCGTTGGTACAAAGCTGAAGGATCCTGATCCTACGTATGAGCTCACTGCAGATAATGTGATGAAGATGCTGGCCATCCATATGAGATTCAGATGTGAGATTCCAGTCATCTTAATGGGAGAGACTGGCTGTGGGAAGACCAGACTGGTGAAGTTCCTTTGCGATCTGCAAAGGGAAGGGAGAAACGTCGAAAACATGAAATTGGTTAAGGTTCATGGAGGAACTACAGCTGAGACAATATACAAGAAGGTGAGGGAGGCAGAAGGACTAGCTCTGAAAAACAGAAGGGAATACAAACTAGACACCATCTTGTTTTTTGACGAGGCCAACACCACAGAAGCCATCTTTGCCATCAAAGAAGTGCTGTGTGACAAGACCGTTCAAGGGTGGCCTTTGCAGAAACAATCTGGTCTGAAAATAATTGCTGCCTGCAACCCCTACAGGAGGCACTCTGCTAGAATGATTAAACGCCTGGAAAGGGCTGGCTTGGGCTACAGAGTAAAGGCTGGGGAAACCGAGGATCGGATTGGGACGGTTCCCATGCGTCAGCTTGTGTACCGTGTTCATCCTTTACCCCCGAGTATGATGCCCCTAGTTTGGGATTTTGGCCAGTTGAGCGACTCTGCAGAATTCTCCTACATCAAACTGATTGTGAAAAAACAAATGGCACAACACTGCTTACCACTTAACTGCCAGAAAGTGATCAGCAGTGTTTTGGCAGCCTCTCAAAGACACATGCGTTGTCAAGTGGATGAGTGCAGCTTTGTGAGTCTTAGGGATGTAGAGAGATCAATGAGGGTGTTGGTGTGGTTCTACCAACACAGAGGCCACCTTTTCCCAAATGCTCCATTGAGTGAAGATTGGATTACCTTAACTTGCTTGGCCCTTGCTGTGGGAGTTTGCTATTATCCATCACTTGAGAACAGAAAGGCATATCTGATGGGCATTAGCCAATACTTTCCACACCCACTAAACTCAGAAGCAGCACTAGAGCATGAGATTTCCTTCTGCCAAGACTTCTTTCTTGAGAACATTAAAACACGAGAGACAATTGCCAAAAATTTGGCATTGAAAGAAAATGTGTTTCTTATGGTAGTGTGCATTGAGCTGAAGATCCCACTGTTTCTGGTCGGCAAGCCAGGGAGCTCTAAATCTCTTGCCAAAACCGTTGTGGTAGACGCTATGCAAAGGCAGACTTCTGAGTCTGAATTGTTCAAGAAACTGAAAGAGGTGCACATGGTGTCCTTTCAGTGTAGCCCTCACTCAAGCCCAGAAGGGATCGTTTCGACGTTCAGGAATTGCGCTCGTTTTCAAAAGGACAAGAACTTGGATGAGTACGTATCGGTGGTCGTGCTGGATGAGATTGGACTGGCAGAAGATTCTCCTCAGATGCCACTGAAAACCCTGCACCCTCTTTTGGAGGATGGGTGCATTGACCACGAGAAACCAGATCCATACATGAAAGTAGGCTTTGTTGGAATCTCAAACTGGGCTCTTGATCCTGCAAAGATGAACAGAGGGATTTTTGTGTCTCGTTGCGATCCAACTGAACACGAGTTAGTGGAGACGGCCAAAGGCATCTGTTCTTCTTCTGAGACCGTTCTGAACAAAATCAAGCATCTGTTTCCTAAGTTGGCAGAAGGCTTTTTGAAAATATGTAAAAATGACAAAGAGCAGTTTTTTGGACTCAGGGACTATTACAGTTTGGTGAAGATGATCTTTAATGTAGTGAAACGTACAAGCACTGAGCCTCTTGAAAGTGACTTGGCCGAGGTGATACTACGGAATTTCAGCGGACAAAAAGACGACTTCAATCCTCTTTGTTACTTCAGCGACCTAAAACTAGAGGAGGTCCCCAGGATAAGCACGCTAAAAATGATCAAAGCAAACCTTGACCACCCCAATAAAGAAGAGTGCCGCTACCTCCTCCTGCTCACGACAAACAGTGCTGCTCTGTACATAATTCAGCAATGTATTTTTTCAAACAATAAATACACTCGCCCTGAAATTGTGTTTGGTTCAGGATTCCCCAAAGACCAAGAGTATGCTCAAATCTGTCGCAATGTGAGCCGAGTGAAAGTGTGTATGGAGACGGGTCGGACGGTTATACTTCTGAATCTTCTTAATCTGTACGAGAGTCTGTATGATGCGCTGAACCAGTATTATGTTTCCTGGTGTGGGCAGCAGTATGTTGACTTGGGACTCGGGTCGCACAGAGTGAAGTGTCGAGTTGACAAAAACTTCAGGCTGATTGTGATAGAAGATCAGGACAAGGTCTATGAGAAGTTTCCTGTTCCACTTAAGAACAGACTGGAGAAGCACAAGGTGGACAGAAGTACAGATCTGACTGCATGGCAGCACAGAGTTCTGAAGAAACTCAAAAAGTGGGTGGACGAGTTTGCCCAGCAATCTGAGTCATCTGGATCAGATTTTAGCCTGTCTGAAGCATTTGTTGGTTTTCATGGCGATGCTTGCGCCAGTGCACTACTGCAAGCGTTAGAAAGAAGAGAAAAGCAGGGCTCCCAGGCAGTGGGAGATGATAGTGCTGTTTCTCTGATATCCATGGATCATGACAATAGTTGTGTTGAGCCCACAGACGTGGACAGTATAGCAGAGGATAACAGGAAAGAAAACAAGGACCTGGTCCACATAGAGTCTGAAGGCGTTCAGCCTGATCGCGTTAGACCTGACGAAGAAAGTGCTGTAACAGACAGCCATGTTCAGTCCAGTACAATTCCCATCCATGAGAACGCTGGAGAACTTCCCTTAATGCAAGCAGGTGGAAATGAGGAGGACACTGAAGCTGAAAAGGAGGCTTCTGAGGAAATAAACGGGAATCAGGGTGGCATAGAAAAGAAGAGCTACAGTGAGCCAAATGAGGATGAAGAGCAAGAGGTCTATGAATCTGCCAAAAGCTTCTTGTTGAACTGCGCCACTCCAGACTCTGTGCTAAGGCTGAAGTACTCAGAGTTGAAAATGCAGGAGAAAAGCAGACTTCAGACTATCTATTTCCATCAGCAAGGACATCATTCCCTCCGAGACTTAATGGAGTGCCATTTGAAAAAACCTGGTAGGGAAAAGACAAGATTTGTTGAGGTAAGAATTTTTTTAACAAGCATTTGTCAAAACATTGAGTAGTTTAGACATGGTCATGTGACGAAATCTTTTTGATGAAATGATGATGAATGATGAAATCATTGTATCCTCTGATAGGTCACCACCTTCTCCAATCTGCTTACCAAGGCTGATGTGAGCATCCTAAGCCAGGCATTAGGACTGCCCATGGAAAGCCTCCTTCTGCTCTCTTTGCATCAGTTTGACACAGAGACCTCTTTCTGCACCAAGATTCGGTATAAAAAAATCTTTATTTTAGGTTATGTTTAATGTATGCTTACAATCCCCAACCTGAGGGATCATTTCTGGTATGATGTAACTGATTGAGTGAGTTGCATGGTGATAGATGGGTATAGGTAGCTTAACATGTTATTTACAGATTATATACAGACGGGAGGCACTGCAGAAAAACATGGGAATGTTTTAATGAGTTGTCAATGTTTAACGTGGCATGATAAATACATGCATTTACATAAAGCATGATCATTGTTTTCCTTTTTTGGAATTGGACATATTCAATTTATATTAGTATATTATTAGGTAACGTTTTGTGGTTAAGTTTTTTTGTGTCTCTAATGTTTTGTGTCTTGTAGATGCTTCCTGCAAAATGTATATCTGTCTAAAAACATCTTACTGGTTCAGATGGATATGGAGGAGTCACTCTGCAAAAATGAACTAATTGCGTCAGCAAAGTAAAGCATTTTTTCTCTTTGGTTTCCTTTGATGTCTTAAACTATATCTATTACATTGGTACCTTGGGCTCTTTACATTTTGTTCCAAGAGAACCGAAAACTATGAGTACGAGCACATTTTTCCCATAAAGAATCACGTAAACTGAAGGAATTTGTGAAAATCCACACTGTATAAGGCATTATATGCATTAATGGATTTGTATTCTACAGGGGCTTCCTGATTATGATAAAGATATGCTCAGACAAATCCATTATTAAAAAATATATCATGAATTGAGGAGTTTATTAAGAGTTTGGAAAAGCATTTGATGCTGTCATAACGGATCTGATGATAATAAATGATAAATAAGTTCATGTCAACACATTAACTTACATTTGTATACATTTTTTTCTTTATAATCAGGTGTTGATTGAGTAATGGATAGTGACTAAAGTACTATTAATAAAACATGTGACTTGTGTGCCCTTTCCAGCCAAAACATAACAGCACACATCTCAGCTCAGTGCAGATCTTTTTTTGTATTTTATTTATATATATATTTATAATGCAATTCACCATGGGTCTTCTATAGGAGAGTCATAACAGCCAATCAAACAGTAAAATTGTGACAAGCACACAATGTATTTTTAAATGATAGTGGCTCGGTAGATAGTACCATTGCCTCAAGGTAAGAAGGTTCGGGGGTTCCTAACACTAAGGACTGATTTTACAATCTATTTTGTTTAAAATATATTTCGTTACTTATTTTATTACTATCTTAAATATAAATATTGATTTAAATTGTATTACTTACTTAATTTTACTATTACTTTAATACACTTTTAAGTATTTACTTAACATCTAAGTCACCCATGGAGGATGGGTCCCTTTTAGTTTCTTCCTTCTACTTCTATATAAATAAATTTGATTTGAATTTGATTAGATTCATTAGGAGCCTATGGGTGACTCAACGAGCATTAATGCATGTATTAACAATGTTAAAGTGAGAGTTACTTTATAGATCCCTGTAAAAAGTGTTTAAGTATACAGTCCAACTCCATTCATGTATTTAATGTCTAAATATAATGATTTTCGGGATTCATTCAGTTTACATTATTTCTTAATAATCCTGTAGTTGTGTAATGGTCTCTTCATCAGCCATTCCGTTATTGTGTCTTTAGGTACTGCACCATGAATGAACTAATAGCTGCTGGGTCAGATGATTGCAGCTGTTATATTGTTTTTATCACAAAGCTCTCGAGGATTGCCAGTGGCAACAAGTATATCGGATTCCAGGGAGGTAAATGAACATACTTAAATGGAAAACAACATATACCAGGTTTGGTTCTTTTGCTTCATTTTGCGTTCTGTTGTAGGTGCATGGCTTTCGGTACACGTTGATGACCTCAGGGACACTGATGACATGAGCTTGGATCTCTCTGTTTTGTGCGGAATGCCTATAAGCAAATTAATCTCCAAGACAGCACAACCTGGTCTGTTAAATATTTGTTAATATGCAGTTTTTGTTGTTAAATCTCAGATTATCTGGGCAGATAATACTGTGCTGTAATAAATTACCTTCTGCATTATATTAAGTATCTTATCTTGTATGTATAATGTATATATTAAGCTTTAAATATATTAATATATTTTAAGCTTAACCATTATTATGAATATTTTATTCCCAATAGGCTGGGATTCATAATATACATATCATACATATTTGAAAATATTTTGGAGACCCCAGAGTTGTACCAACTTTGGCAAAACTCTTCTCTTTCTCTTATACTTTTCCTCCTCTCTAGCCATCCTACTAAAATTTAGTTTGTTTTCAGTATGGGATTAAGCTAATTCCCATTTATTTTTGTTACTTCTTTCTGGAACTGACTGTACAATTATTAATGATTTTATCAATATATTTAAATGAATTATTACTAATTACATTTATTTACAAATTACTGTTCAGAAGGATTATAATGCTCTGTAAATAAAATGCCTATTACTATGTGCATTTGTAGTTGCCATGGATATTGAAGATGAAGCGCCACAAAGGGTAAAATTTCTATTTCAAATGAACTCAATGTAATATGCAAAATGTGTTAATATGGGAAAGACTCCCCTCCCTAAAACACAGCCAGTGATGTCCAACCCAGCCTGAAAGCACTGCTAGACACAAATCTGGGCATACAAGACCTCTTTTTAAAAAATACAATATTTTTTTATTTTTTATTTTTTCCTGCATAGAAATCTTCCTTGCATATATATATATATGTGTGTGTGTGTGTGTGTGTGTGTGTGTGTGTGTGTGTGTGTGTGTACTGTACCAGTGCTCTGCAGCATTTGAACGAACAAACAAAAACTGCTATTTTCAGAAACAGTGAAATATCTGTTTTTGAAAGAATAAGGCTAGATAAATGAGTCCCCAGGGAGCTGCAGAAACATGCAAGCAGTACCCACTCTTGAGTAGTTAAGTCTAATTTATTTATGTAGAACCTTTTACAACACAGCATTGTATCAAAGCAGCTATACAAATATATTGGCTCAAAGCCCTAGTTAAGCAAGCCTGAGGCCACAGTAGCTCCCTAACAGTTCACTCAGTCGGTCAGGCTAGAACTCAAAATGCGAGTTCTGTTTTATGTATTTTTATTTACTCCGTTGTAATGGAGTAATGTAATGTTAATGGTTTCTGATCATGGAATGCGGTTGAAAGTCATATGTAACTGCCCTGAGAGCCTGTAAAAAAAAAAGTCCTGTTTTATTTTTATATTTTATTTCACGTTTTTACCCCACTGTATCTGGTCAGAATAATAAGGACTATGATGCTTATCACCAGAGATAAATATGCTCTGGACAAGACAAATGTTCATGGTGTGGCCTGTTTTCTATGTTTAACAGAATAAATCTGCATACCTGCACACTTTGTCCCTGTTGAGATCCTGTACTCAGAAAGCTGTTTCACTTTTAAGAGACCCTGTTAATAAAGCCTCTAGGAGTATGGGCCGTATGCATACTCTATTTGGTCTTTTGGAAAGTGACTCGGGGCATGCTGGAGGTCAGATCATTTCTCTTTTTAAACTTAAATTTTAAACTTAATAAAACTTACTGTTGCAACAGACTGTGTTTATTCAGTATTGCTGTCTTTGTGCATTAGATCGTTTCCAGAAAATATTGCTGAACAGACTCGTGATTGTCTTGACTCAGAGGGAGGATTTAATTCCTAATCCAGAAGACTGGGTGAACAACGAAGCTAAGAAACGAGACGCATTGCAAGAAGGTGGCACCCTTAGGTATGAGTTAAATTATAGTGAGCAGAAAAAGTAGTACTACTTACAATAGGACACCAACTCACTTTTGTACTTTTAGTGAAACATCTCAAATATGCAAAGTTCAAATTATTTCCCCTTACACTACACGAGCAATAGTGTGCCATGTGCTCTCTTTTTCTCGCTTTCTCTTTTTTCGCTATTTCTTCTTTCTGCAGAAACCCTCCTAGATAACCTCATTACACAGCTGCCCTCTAGGGGACTGGTTCCACTGAGTACACATTAACTTACAGTACAAATAAGCAGTGGAAAGTTATAAAACCAAATAAAAGTTATTAAAACACGAGTAACTTACAAACGAAATTCTTAAAACAGTCTGTCTTTCAAATGTGAGCTAATAAGCAAGTGACTGAACAACCACCAAGGTAGTTACTTCAACACACACACATGAATGTTGGACTTCTGTTCTTATGCTCCTGCCTCAGCTTGAAGATCTGCAGCATTGATCGGTTGTTGAGGGGGGTTGCACTGACTGGCTGTTTACAGATGCAGAGTTAAAAGCCAGTTTACTGTCTATTGTTTTATTGTTAAATGAATGGAGGTTGACCAGCTGGTTGTAAATGACTTATTTTGATGCTATTTCATTCATGAATAGGGTGGCAGTGAAGTGTCTTTGATGAGATTTGATGTTTTCACATCTCAAGCTCTGCTAGATTGTTTTGCACTTGTTTTATACATATTTGTTCTCGTCACAGTGTCGGGTGAGTCTGGAAAATATATGGGTACTCACTGTAAGAAATACATCCTGGACAAGGCAGCAGTCCATTCCAAGTCATGTCAGGGGTTTATATTGCCACAATGATTGTCTGGCATCTTCTCCATCAGACATAATGTCTGTGTGATGCCAGATAAGCCTGAAGCCACATGCTTGGGACTTGGAGTCTGGGTTTATGTGGTGGTGGGCGATTTCTCCTGCAGGCACCTTAAATGCTTACTATTCATTTATTTGCATATAATAGTGGTTCATGCAAATTAGTCTTTATGGTCAAATCATTTCTTTGAATGTTTCAGTCACACTAAACGCAACTCCTTTTTTGTCTTGTTTGTGTAGACACACACTATGGCGTTACCTGCAAAGTGTTCTGACTCCAGTCCTGGCTCGTATATTCGAAATCTTGGACAGAGATTGCAACCTGGACCTCCTCTATAATGCAGGGCTCAGCGAGGGGCTTGTGCAGTTCTGGCTGGATATCTTCGATGACAGGCAGCTTCTAGAACTTGCAGTGCCCCAAAGCTCAAAGTAAAGATTTTTTTTTTATCATGATCAGTAAATGTTCTACTTATCATTGTAATTATACATTGTAATTATGTATTTACTTTTTGTTTAAGTCAGTGTTGTCGATGGGCAGTCACACAACTTAAACACAAGATTAACATGACTCCTGATTTTTGACATATTCTTTTCTTTAGTGCCTCAGATCAAGAGATTGATGTACAGTACACTGTGGTGTTGGGGGAGGAGCTTCACCCGTGTACTGTTCCTTTTAGCTGGCTCATCAGACGTTATTGTCATAACCTGTGGGAGGAGTCTCAGTTCATGCAAGGTGATGAGAAAACATTGTGTATTTATTGTTTTTAGACAAACACTATAGTTAACAAGTCCCCAGTTATGGATGTGCACTGTTTAGTGCCCATCCATGCAGTGTCCATACACATTTAAAAATCAGAATAAATTAATTATAATAATTCAAAATCTGTCTAACTCTGGATCTTGTAATGACCAATACATGGCATGTCATGCACAGTTCCAGTTTCTTTGAATTTGGCTATGGGGGATGTAACAGTGCTGTGTGAAATTGGTGATCTTTCTGGGTTTCAGTTTTAGAAGTTTGCTATGATATGGCAGCTGTGCTTCCCAGACATCAGAATCATTCATTCCATTTTCAGTTACCTGTAACGATCACCAAAGATTTGAACATTTCTGTGTTTATAACTTTTGAACCACCAGAGTTTTTGAAAATCTTAGATTGTGGCAATCGAATCCTGAGACAATTCTGGTCTTTTTGATATGCTACATGACCACCTTCCCATTGGCAAAAACTTGCCCTTGATCCAATATGACAACTTTCAAGATGGCGGCCATGATCCAGCCATAGCCTAAAAGATAACCCCCCACATTTTACATGCTGGGCTATTCAGATATGTCATTGTCCCTTTTATTTATAAAATAAAATGGTGTCCTGTGACTTTTTACTCTGTATATAAAATGATTCACATTCACTCGCTGAGTCTGATTCTTCGTGATCTTCCATTAACAGTTATGTCTATAAATACATTTTTGTCTTCTGTCAAACAAAAGCAGGTCCATAATACCATTTTCTTAAGGTGTTCCCCTAGACAAGAGCTATAATAATAGATCACTGTTCTTTTTATAATTATTGTGAATTTTCATTCATTAAAAATATGTTGACATTAGAGGTGCTGGCTAAATAGTAGCATTCCAATCATATTTTCAGCATTGTCTCTGACTTATTTATGTATCATTTGCATGCAGTTTCATTGTGAAAAAAACTTTTTATATTTACATTACAGTAGCATTAAAAAAGACAGTGTGATCATGGTAATGCTTTTTTCTTAGACATTTCACCAAACATAATGCGGTTATAAACTATGCATATCTGTACAAATATCCCTTTTGTTTTTCCTCTCAGGCATTGAATTGAACAGCCAAGAAAGAATCCAGCAGTTTGTGAGTGCTGTGACAAACAGTAACCTGGGCAGCTACATAGAAAAGCTCTCTCAGCAGGAGCGTGTGCTGCTAAGACAGAACTATCTCAGTGATTTTGTGAAACACACCTTCAAAGTCAAGACTGAGGAAGAAGTTATGGTGAGTGATCCGTTCTCAGATATGGTAATCCACCAGTAAGCGGCTAAAGAAAACTGAGTTATTAGATAATATTCCATTTTTGCAGGTTTTAAGTGCAGCGGTACTGAATTGTGTTGCTGCCCTGCAGCAGACCATCGGTGTACCTTCAGAACCTTCTCCAGGGTGGATCAAGGCAGCAACACAGCACTTCAGCCCTAGATTAGACACACTTTCACATGTCTTGCAGCTCCAGCCTCAAATAGCTCAAATAATCCTGAAACAGGACATCCAGAAAGACCATCCAGATTTGGTAAACTCATCACTGATACCTTACAAACTAACCTGTAAAGTCCTATTATTGTCTCATTCACAAATGAAATATATGAAATAAATACTGCAGCTTTTAGTTCCATATCTGTCCATTGTTTCTTCAGCAAATGAGTGTTTATAATAGTAACTCAAATTGTAAATTTAGCAACTAATATTTTAAATATGCAGCTACATAACCTAGCTGGAAGGTGCTGAGCTGAGCCATGTGTGTTTATAGACTGCGTACCTCACACTTGCCAATCAGTCGTAAAGGCACAACTGTGCGTAGAACAAATTTCTGTTAAACACCAAATACATCAAGTGTTTTAAGACTAAAGTGGCATTGCTCTGCCATGGATGAGAAATGAAGAACAAATGAACCATTTTTTTATTTTTATTAGTTTAATATATGCTGTTGCTTTAGTGGTCTAATACTTTTGGTAGATTATATGGCTCAAATGACTAAGCAAAACATATAGCTATGAGCTATCATTATCTTGTTTGCAGCTTGGCCCAACTTTCTGTTGTACATCTGTGCAGGTCTGTTACTCCATACAAAAGCCCCCAAAAAACCCTCTGTTTACAGTTTAAAAAGTAAAAAGTAATTTAAAAAGCATTACAAAGTCATTCCAGTTTCAGTGTTTCCTAAGGTTTTGCACAAATACTAAATCTGATTTTAATTTGTTATAGCATGAAGACATTCTCGCTCTGGGGATATGTGTGGAAAAGACTAAACTTCAGCCCATCACCTCATTTTTGGAGTGCTTGTCCTTTCTAAGAAGAGTTGAACTGTTGCAGCCTTGCTTGCAGAGAGCGTACAGTAACGCTTACGGTTCCCTTTGCAGCCCTGGCTGTCTCAAACTCCTAGATGAAATAAAGTAAGCCCCGGGAATTGTGTGTTTTTGGAGATAATACTTGTATATAAAAAATAATGTGCATAGGTTCAGTGGCATTTCATACGTTTTTGTGTGTGTTTTAGGTTAGTATGGCAGGGGCAACTGGTGGTGGCTGCATTTATTGAGCAGGTTGTGATCAAAATGAATTCACCTGGAGAGAGGTTGAGGGCGATAACACTAAAATACTGCAGTCAGCTACAAAAGGTAAGTGTGAGGGTAACACCTTCAAAATGCTTCCCTAATGTTGTGTTGGCATTCGCATCCCTTTTAGTAAAGAAAGTCCTCTCCTGCTCCTCTGCTGTTTTTGTTTTGGTTTATTTACCCCCGGAGAGACTTCTGCACTGCATATTTACTCTTCAGTCTGTTTCTCTGCACTAACATGCTCTTTTTACCTATTATTTAGCTGATGGTGGAATGTAATGACCTGCAGAGCAGAACCTCTCTACAGCAACTCATCCGCATCCTCAATGAGTACCATGAAGAGTCCTTCAGCAGAGAGCTACGGTAATGCCCAATATTCACACTGCCCACTTCTTAATTAAAAAAAATATAGCTAAGGTACACAGGACATAGAGTGGCAATTTGCTAGCCCAACCTTCGTAAGGACGCAGGTTTGAGTCTCAGCTGTGCCTTGGAGCCAGGTCAGGTATCTCACAGGCCTCATTGCCCATGGCTAATGGAGGGGAGATCATCCCCCAGTGCTGAAAAAGCAACCCCAACCCAACCCCACAGTACAGGTATGCACAGTTTAATGACTGCATTATGTTCTTTGAAGAGGTGCTTGACCAAAATAGATGTTAATGTGACCTTACCATAGTCACAGATTATGAAAAACACAGCCAGGTAAAACAGAGGCTCAGTGAGTGAATGTGAACCAGTTTAGATAATTAGTGAGTTGAGAGAGAACACACAGGTACTGGATGATAAACAGAAGTACTGCGTAAAATGGGACAAATATACAACAGAAATATGAGTCCATGCAAGCACAGAAAAATCTCTTAACACATCAACCTTGCTAGAACAGTCTCTGGTCCAAACATGAGCTAATGAGCAAGCGAGCACACAGCTGCTATGATAGTGATTTACACATTCAAACGAATGACTGACCTCTACTATTAACCCCTCACACTCAACTCTGCTCGTGGATCCACGGCCTATGTAGGCTGTTCAGGTGACCAGTTGTTTAAACCTCAACTTCCAGACTTAAAAGACAGATTTGTATTATATTATAAATGATTAAAGTTGTTAATACTTCGGTTATTGGAGTGAATGTACATTCATTGGCACATTACTGTACATGCTGTCAGTATGAGAAGGTTTTCAGTAGATTTTGGGACATGACTGATCATGGCTTACTTTTAATACCCCAGTTCATCTCACAGGTGTCTGATGTAGTTCAAGTTAGGGCTTTGTGCAAGTTTGTTAAAGTTGTTCTCTTTCTCTTATTTCAGTTTTGGCGTGAAGTGTCCTGTGTGTCTGGAGGATTTTACCAAGCCGTGTATGCTGCAGTGTGAGCATGTGCTGTGTTTGCCCTGTATGAAGAAATGCATACAAGAACAGGGAACAAAGTGCCCCAAGTGCAGGGCAGAGCTTCCTCCCAACTACCAGCCTGCTGTCTCTACCAATGTACAGTGAGTATATCAAGAGTAGTGGTGTCATAATTTTGTAATTAGTCATTAGGAGATTTATAGCAATGCGAAAATGGCACAAAGCCATCGTGGAGAGACCATGCGTCTTCTCCTTATAGAGTTCTATTAATGTCGTTGCTTTTTTTAACACCAGAGGGCGCAATTATACTTTATATAAGGTGTAACTTTTTACCTACTCAAATGGAAACTGAAGGTTTCATGGGATGTTTATTCGTGAAGCGCCACACACACACACACACACACCCACACACACCCACACACACCCACACCCACACACACACACACACACACACAC
>JAVSBV010000024.1:1502452-1525072 GCA_033117975.1 Parotocinclus spilosoma | reverse complement strand
ACAACGCAAGACCTTAATATATTTCTGGCTTCAAAAATATGACTATCAACAACATGCCCACTCATTATGTTTTACTGACCCCCAAGCAAAGCAGTCCAGAACCGGGGCTGATGCTGTTGGTGTTTAACACACATTTAGTCATTTTTATTTGCTGCCTGAACACTGAAGCATATCTAGGAGAATGGGCTGAAACGGAAACACAATACAGCAGAATGAACGCACTGATTACTATATATAGCCACTCCACTATATTCCTAGGGTAATTGATTCACTTTCTGCATCCTGGCTGAGCCATGGGGCAGTTAAGCTGTTAAAATGGGACTACTGTCTTGGTATGTGTGGTTACCTCTAATTGGAAGTAACCCTTTATGGGGTGGTGGAGAATTAATGAAGTGTTTCACGACTAGCAGAGAATGAGGAATTCATAGAATACTCAACAGTTATTGTGTCTCTACGATGTATTTAAAATAATCACCTGTTTATTTATTGTTGTAAATCAGCTTTAGGTATTTTACTTGGGTATATTAGCTTAACAATTAGATGGTGGTTTATCTTGTAATAGCACACAGAACTATCACTGATAAACTCGCAATGTGAATTATATAATAGTTATTAATTCCGTTACGTTTGCAAGACATATTGGCAAAATGACCAGTACATAACATTTATATACAGACACGCAAATATAGTTGGTTGACATAGATTTGTATAGACAGCTTGGATCTATATGCTTACCTCTCTACACAAGCTCTCAGCTTTGCACCTTATTGTAAGCATCATGTGATTTCCCCTGCCTCTTTAGCAGCTATTTATTGACCATCCAATCCCTTTTCTGTATCAACAAGCCATTCTCAACGCTGTAAAATTGTGTATTATAAAATATCAGAAACAACAACGCGAGATACTGCTAACAAATCACTATATTGACAATAAGCTTTTTTGTACTGTAATTAACTACACTGTACATTTGAACACATTGTGTATCATCAGAATACATGGGCATATACAGTAATTAATAATATAGTACTATTGTTATGAGTCAACTTAATAAATATGTGGTTACTTCTGCATTTTACCCCTCAGGGACAAATGTGATCATTTTGTCAAACACACACCATGTTTTTACATAGGTGCAGCCCATTACAAACTGCAATCACCTATTTTCTACTGTAGTGGCCAAGTGGTTAAGATACTGGACTATGGACCAGAAGGTTCAGGGTTCAAATTCCCTGAGCAAGGCCCTTACCCCACAATTGCTTGGATTGTAAGACTGTATGAAATGCAATTTACTCTGGAAAAGGCTGTCTGCTAAATGATATAAATGAAAATGTACTGTAGGTCAGCTTGACCCTGCGATATTAAGGTCTCGCTGAGCTAAATGGGGGGATTGTAAGTAAAAGTGACAGTCAAATATTTCATTCAGGACCCCTGCAGATTCACTACCAGGTAAAGAATATAGAGATGAGCTGTAGGACATGTGATCATTTTGTTCCTACTGTTGTAGTCATGATCTTTCAGAGGTGATTGAGAACCCTGCTTCCCTTCCCTGTCTAGGGACTGATGAATGGAATGATTCATGGTTATTAGAAGGCTAGGTGTTGATATAAATGAGATACATGTCAGCGTTACAGGGTATGACTTGTTTCATACAGGACCAGAGTGTTCTGTGTAAAGATGTATCCATTTATGATGTCATCCATTTAACTTGAGATGTTTCATTTGAGTGCTGTCACATCTTCCTTCTTATTCAGCTGTAGTTGCTGTTCTGGGTGCATCTTTTTGTCAGATTCCTTTTTGAGGTCAGTCAAACATGCAATGCTATTAGTCACTTTAAATAGCTAATTTGTTAGTTAAATAATTTAATGCGTACTGGAGCAGTATTTCGGCACAGAGACAAATGTGCTTATTTGCATTCCATTATTTTCCAAGGGCCACTATCATTGTTTTGTTCTATTCCAGGCCATTGTACTGCTGGGTATAATTTGAAAGCACTAAGAGTGGTAATGCTGTAACCAGCCTGCATAGCTTGTGGTAAAGCACCTTGACTTGCACAAGGATGGAGGGAAACAAATGTCTATTATGGACAGAGTGTTTCAGACTATGCCAGTTCATCCTTTATATATTTCTCTATGAGCATGGGATAATACTGTTAGTCAAAGCTATTTAGAATAGACTCTTGTAGCTATAGTTTAATTTACAATCACTCTCAATTAGGGGTAATCAGAATATGTATAAAACTTAACATATTACATGACCGTGATATTATTAATATAATGCATGATGATTTAGAATCACCTTGCTGTCAACATTTCTTCTTCTACTGCATTCATATGATTGGTCATAGCATGTGTCCCAATGAAACATACAGCACTGTTTTACATACATTACACACGTCTTATTAAATATGATGTAGCCTTCTTTTCTAGATTGTTCTCATAGATTGAGGTGATGTACAACTCTACATATCATCTGTCATAATCACATCTTCATGTATACATGGTTTTGCTCATGTACAAGGTTCAGTTGAAAGAACCCAAACTAATACTCATAGTTCATGTACCAGTTCTTGACAAGCATCAGTAGTAATGTAGAACATGCTTATTCAATGAAGCAATATTGTCATTACATCAAGAGTTGGGGATGAACTTTTTAAGGGTGGAACAAGATCTATGATCTTTATTTTTTGATTTAGTATCAGATTTTATTTTTTTTGCAAATTATAATACATTTTGCAAATGGAATTCAAGTTTGTAAAGTACCTTTCCTACTGATAAAAAATACTCCAGAATAATAATGTAAAAGTGCAGAAATAGCAGGGATCAGAACAGACTAATTGAAGCTAATTAAAGCATTGTTTAGCAATGGTTATAAATAATGTCTTAGTCTTTCTATTAAAATACCACTAGAAAATACAGGATAGCAGTGTGTAGTATTACAAAACCGAGAAAAAACAGGGTAAAAAGGCCAACCTGTTCTTAGGTTTACAAAGATATGAATATTGGTGGAAAATATTAATGAGTGACAAATCAAAGTTAGAAATTTTTGAAATGTGTTATACTGTGTATTGTCATTTCTAAAACAAAACAAATTGCATTACCCAGCAAAATATGAGAAGTGCAAAAATAACACCTCACCACCATGTCCTAGGTGTTGAATAGTAAGAACAATTTAAGCAAATAAATAAACAAATAAACAAATAACTAAATATACTGTATAATACATAAGAAAATAAAATCGTACAGCTAGACCACAATTACTTTGTACTGACCAATACGGCAGAGAAATTGTAGTTTTAGGAAAACGCATGACTGGGATGAATTGCGTTCTGCAACATTAGCTTGCTTTTAGCCATTTTGTTAGGTATAATGCCCATATCACATAAAATGGCATGATTCCAGTGACATCACTCCATTACTTATTTTTCTTAAAAAGAAAATAGCCATCTGATAAACATTTTTGCATTTGTGTTGCCAAACAATCAGACCCACCCACTAAAATCTATTTTTCTTTATTCCTGTGTCTGTCAGGAATATTAAGAGCTGAAGTAATAATTAGATTAGTGTCTCTGGAAGTTGAAATACATTAATAAGGAGTAAAAATGTGATGTGTGACAGTGATCACGATCACTGCAATCATTAGCATATCATGGTATATTATTAATATTTTAGTTCTTCATGATCTCTCATAGCCATATTGCCCAGGTCAATTGTCAATTCTAATACACACTGCTCCCAAAAATTAGGGGATATTTTATATATTTTATTCCCTATTTTTTGAGTGCAGCATAGATTACAAAACGCAACAAGAATGCAAAAACATAGTGAACATAGTACAGCAAATTACAGCCTAAACAAATGAGCAACAATTCCTTTCCAACCGTTCCTACTTGCAGTTTTGTAACAAAATCAGATTCAGTGCTATTTAGTCGGTTAACTCGTACTAGCGCCATTGCTAGTTTTTCACCCTTCATAGTGTTTACATTGTCTTGCCTGGTCTTTTATTCGTGCAGTTAATGTGTGATCCTCCATCATCATCATGTAATTGACATTGCAAGGCCAGCCTTAGATTCAATCCATACACTCTAACCTCCCAACCTTGATATTCTGTATAAGGCTTCATTAATGACAGCAGCGATGGCACACTGCAACAAATTAACTCACATAATCTTTGCTGTTTTTTGTTTCCAATATCATGGAAAAAGTATATTTTTAATGCCCAAGTACTGTATGTGTGTAGAATGCCTTTAAATGTCCAACAAAGAATCAGTGAAACAGATTGCGCACAGTTCATTTAGGAGGGTATCCATGATAGATGATGATGCTCATTACATCACTGTTCAGTAGAATGTTGTAATGGGTACTTACCGGCATGCTTGGCAAGCTCCTGCCTCAGCTCACATTTCTTATTGGGCATCGACTCGGATAGCAGCTGGTAGGAGAAGCTTAAGCCACTGCATTGCTTTGAGTATAAAACAGTGTGTTTGACTGTGCTTTTGACCACTGATGCTTATTTAGCAATTACATACCATTTACATCTCAGACTGTTTGGGCTTAATGATTGAGCAGTTCTTCAGTCTTGTCTTGGAATAATAGCACTGGGTAAGTACATATCATGTACAGTAACATAGAGTTATATAGTGTCAGCATGTTCTGGGCTAATTAGATCATAACCTAATTGAAATGTTGTTTTCTTCATGTTAGAAACAATGGTCTGAAATAAAGTATGGAGTAAGACAGGTGTGGTTATCTCTTTTAATATGCAATATTGTGCAAAAGTCTTAGGCCACCATTATATTTGATGGTTTAACAATTGTACAGTACAATGATCATGTATACTTACTTCTTCATCTCTCTTAGAATACGATCAGAAAATACTGGAAATATGTATGTATGCCACATTAAAAAGCTAAAAAGGAAAAAAACCAGCTTATATAGGCTAAAGTGCCAAGTTCATATTTAGTGTGAGCTCCCCTTACACTTGAGCAATAGCAAAATATGGCAACTTCATCAGTATGCCAAGTGGATCCTTCTACAATGGTCTCTTTGAAAGGGTAACAGACAAAACAACACTTTTTCAGGGAGGCCACCTAAAATACTGACTTTTGATTGAAGAATACATTTGGAAATTTTGGATACTGCTCATAAAAAATAGGGATATTGTATAATTGGATATTTCATTTTGAAGCACCCCCCTAATTTTTGTGTTCAGTATATTTTCAGTTTGCATATTAAGAGACTGACAGATAATTATTAAGACAGTAAATTTGCTCAGTACTGTTTAATGTTTATAAAAGATTTATTTTGGGGGAACGTATTAAAGTAGAACCCAGTGAAGAACCAGATTCATTATGGCGTCCTCCAAACAAGTGAACAACACCCAGATTCACAAATGCCACCACCTTCACATAAGTGGTGATTTCTCGCTGATGCATGATCTGGCCAAGCGTCACTGCATGTCACCTTCATGCATGTTTGTGTCTTTTTTAGCATTATATTTAACTATAGGATCCACATGCTAATATGCTAATACTCACCAGTATCACTTCTTTCATTTTTGAGGATCTGAACTATATGTTGAACTTACTCAGGAGTCTTTGATTTTAATATACAATATTACTTGGCAGATCTACATTCCAGCCGAAAGATGTTTTGTGTGTACGACTGTGACAGCAGATTGTGGGAGTGTATGGGGGTGTACAGAAGAGTGCAGGATAATCCATTTTGCAGGAAGAGAGCAGCTAAAGAAAAGCAACCCTTTGCCATCTCATTTGTTACTTTTCTCTCGCTTCGTGACATGAATTTTTTAGTAGCGGTCTGTCCTTGGAGCATAGCATTTATTGGGTTTTATTGTAATTGAAAGCTGCAACTGCAAACGTGTGTAACAATATTATGTAAATAGAAATAGAATGAATGAGCTATTATCTATATTACTGATACAATGCCCAGGGAACGAGTTTTAAAATGTTGATAGGCAGGTTTAGTCAGGAGTTTTTAGGTTGTGTGAGAAGGATCCATTGAAGAGTAATTTGAACTGTGTCTAGCCAAAACAAGTCCAAATGGATCAGGATTAATATAAACATAGATGTGCCAAGACATGAACATGGATCATTTCCAGGCTACAGAGATGCATTCCTTGCTTATGACTACATACCTGTGTATAATTCATAATAGTAACTAAAAATAGATTATAATATGCATACATGATTTGAAGGTTTTCCCTGTAACTTGGTTGTATGCTAGGCTGATGGAAACAGCAGTTGCTGAGGACCTTGGTTCTAATCAAGGTCTGGGCTTGCAATATAAATACTAGGTAGTGTGTTTACAAACTGAATCATTTATCAGTAGCAATAGTATGGGGAGGTGTGGTGACAGTAGCAGCAGCAACAACAACAACAGCGCTACATGTAATAAAAGTCTAGTTCAGAAAGAACGTCTGCTTCAGTGTCATGCCACAAAAGCTCTATCCACTGCCACAACAGTATTGGATTTTATTGCTTTATGATGAATAGCTACACAAGAAGTGCAAGGTTAGCTTTGAAATGATTCCTGATCATTTATTAAGCTTATAAATATGAAAATACATGTTTTCTATAGCCGCTTGGATGACTTTTGCATTTTGATAATTGTTTGTATCACACAGCAAAAAATAATAAAATAAAAAATAAAATAAATCCAGTCCTAAAAGTAATGAGCATTTTTGGGCAGCCTAGATTATGTTCAGATTTGCATCAATTTAAAACAAATACAAAAAAAAAACTTTAAATAGCTAGACGAAAAATAATATTGTTTTTGTTTTTTGATATATTTAGAGAGAGAATTGTTAAGAGTGGTACCTCGAAGAAAAAAAAAAGTTAATAAATGCCAATTAAAACATGTCTAAAGTTATGACTACATAATATAATGTTTTATCTATTATACCCTAGTTTTAAATGTGATTATATTGAGTCAACGTCTTACCAAAATATTACTGAAATGGTTTTTATTAAAGCTTTATTCTGGAACAATTGGAAAAATTAATTTACTTGTGATCCTACAGTGAGTAAGCAAGTATGTAAAAAAAAAAAAAAAATCCATTATGCACTATTGTGAAGCATGACTGTGCTATCTGAATTGTGCATCTAACAGTGTAGATGTCTGGCAAACTAATGCACAGCACTGTCTGTGATTCAATAGAGGAAAAGCTCGCCATTCTTTCCTCTCCATCAGTACTCAGACATAAATCTAACACTGCACTTATCTAATGTAAAATGGACTTCTTGGCACTATTCATCAATTTATACATGACAAATGGCTTATCAGCCTGAAACCAGATCCTGTTAGCACTGGCTGACCACAGACATTCATGAATATCCATTCCAGTATCAGTCTGATTTGGCTTAAAATGGAAGGAATATTATTTATTAGTCTATTTATGGCCAGCCTTGGTCTGAACCCTAATCATATATTACTTTTTTCTCCATATCTTGTAAACAACCAGAACAAAAGAAATGCTGGGTCATATTCACAACCTGAGCCTAACATGACCTAAACTGGGCGTCTGAAATGCAACATGTATGCATCATGTGTAATTTCAGCAACTATAAAGAGTGAAAATTGTTCTTGTATTATTAATTGCATTATTGTGCAGTTGTATAAGGAACAATTGCAACTGTTCGTCATTTTCTTCACATTGTAGATTTACTTATAATTTAGCTTAAGCTTTTAAAATTATTATTCTGTTTTAACCATACGTTTTTTTAAACCATGATATTAATTTATTTATAAACTTTATAGTTGGAGAAAATATCAATAATGATGAGCAATAGCAGCATCTGGCATCTTCATTTGTTATGCCAAGTCGACCCTTCTACAGTTCAAATAAGCTTGATGAAGAATTGTCTTTTTAGAAGGGTAGCACAAAGAAACCACTTTTAGGAAGGGAAATCAGTGGAAAAGACTTGTGGTATTATGAATCCATGTTTGAAATTTTGGGGTCCAGTTGTCGACAATATGTGATATAGCACCCCTATAGCATTGCTAAAACAACAAATCTAATGGTGGCCTAAGACTTTTGTATCGTATGTGTGGTTTATGTAGCTCTTTCTGATATTGTATGTGCTCCATACACTCACACATGCACATCTAAAGCTGGATTTGATGCTGAAAGAGCAGATTGTTAATTCCAGGGGGTTGGCTTAAGGTCGAAAGGGATAACCAGAAAAGCTAAATCTGTCCAAACGTACTTATTACCTGCTATTTTATGTAACACATTGTAGCATTTGTCATGAGCAATGATGATTTTGTTTCACTTTGACATCTGGGCTGCCATTTTAGCAAACACAGAGCTCTGGCATCTGAACTGGGGAATACAAATCGTATTGTAATGTAATGTTTATTAGCTGTCCCTGCACACGCTCTACAAATGGTGTATCTATAAAGATTTTGTAACTAATGTCTTTTATATGCTCATTACAAAGCACCTAAAAAGGGCCACACTTAAATTCTTACTGCTTTTATGGAATTGGATGATTTGGATACTTAGGGTGTGAATTGTGCTTATGTCTACAGTCTGAATGCCACCCAAAAAAATTTACAGGCTTGTTTTCTAGTAATGAATAAAATGAACGCAATGCAACCCTGCCATGATTTTTAGGGACCCAGGTCACTCACAGACCCCTGAAATCATTCTAACACATGGTACATGAACAGATTTAAACAAGCTCTCTTTAAATGCCTACAGGATTTCATCCCAAACAAGAAGGTTGTATCTGATTAAACTTGTTTTGTCATTAGACATTGGTCCTTAAACTCTTATGGATTTTGGAGTGAGACAAACTCCCTTTTAAAGCCAGTAATATCAATTTCTAGCACCACTGTTTTTGTAATTTGTCTCTTATGCGAAAGTATTGGAATTTTAATTGAATTGCTGGTTTATATCCATCTATCACAAAGTTGTTGGCACCTTGAACAAGTATCTAACCATTGATTTTTTTTGGTTGATATCCTGGTGGTTTTTGAGCCATTTATGCAAGCAGGGAGACAATAATGTGTTTTAAGAGTAGATGTGTCCAAAAGAAATAAATAAATGAAAATAATTTTCCTTTTCATCTTACAGCCTGAAGTTAAAACTGATCAAGATATATTTTCCAATTATATATTTAATATATATTAATTCTGCCTTTTAACATTCTATCAGCAAAGACAACATTTCTTAAAGCAACAACAATTAAAAAGAACTACAGTAGAGTAACTAGGTTGGAAAGTCATCACACCCCTCATTGAATACTTTGTAAAACCACTCTTTGTTTGCAATATAGCCATCAGTCTAATTGTATATGTCTCAGCCAGCTGTGCATGCCTAGACTGGGGAATATTTGCAAAGTTCTGTCAAATTTTAATGGTGAGAGGCAATGGATTAAAAACATGTCCGAGTGTAAACGTACATACCCATGTTCAGCTGTAAAAATAATAAAATAAAGTAGGAAAAGGACAAATCATACTACACATAATTAAGAATTAAACTACAGAAAACATAACTATTAGGGTTATCCATAAGTTGTAAATGCCAAATGCTTGTATGCGTAAAGCTTTTCTGATCAATATCGATCTTTAGGCACTGCTACTCTGGGATATAAATAAGGCATATGAAAGCCTCTTGTATCCTTTCACCTAACTTGTGCCGTTCCACAAGTAAATCCCATAATTTGCAGGGTGGTAAAATGCACCCCACCCCCAATTACTCCTGCTCACAACATCCTTGTCATTTTTAACAGCGTGATGTGTTTTTTTTGGCTGAATTCTTTACGTTAATATAAACTACTAGTAGTGGAATCCTTTCTATATATTCCTATAGGCAATCATGCAATCATGAGATCAGATGGGTGGCAAGACCAGACAGCCTTGCTATTATTTTATGTGCTATTAGTTCTGTTATTAAGGTGGAATCTTGAAATAATTAATAAAAACAATTTTTATCATGTAGCACATGCTTAAATAGTACCTTTTTTGTTTCATTTTTCCAGTTAGTACATAGTACACTGCTAACAAAAATTAAGGGATATTTCATTATGGGAGATTTCGCTTTAAACTATCCCCTAATTTTTGTGGCCAGTATATTATCGACACCTCTGTGTGAATCAGCAATGCTGAAGTACAGATATTGATGATAAAATAAATTTTCCATACAGGCAGTAAAAGTAGGTAAGAGATTGGGTAAAAAAAAAAAGAACAAAAACAGGATGCATAATCCTTTCTCTATAACTGCAGATGCAATGAAATCCTCCCTGTGCTAAAACAAAATGGAACAGTGGAAAATAATACCCGCTTTCTTGATTTGTCATAACGACTCTTAACCTACTCAATTTTTTACTCCCTTACATGTATGCACAAGTGCCCAAAACACACAGCCATAGCAAGAATATTCAGTAGAATAGCACTAAGCTGTCTCAGCTCTCTTACTCATTTGCTTAAGCACTATTACAGTTGATTGCTACTTCAGGCCGCTAATGGACCAGTTAATATCCGCCAGCTTCGACCTTTACAACAACATAAAATGTGTCGCAAAAATATTCCCATATTTATAAAAGGCTTTATGTCTCCATGGTAACCATGGCACAGTGCGATCAAACTGAAGCACTCGACTCCACATTTATAATCACCTTGCTCTCATCAATAACCATGGAAACAGTGCTGGCAACCATTCTGACTCAGGCTAAAATAGTGGGCTTTTAATCAACCTGTCTGATGTTTTGTAGAGCAAGTGCAGTTATCGACTGTTTACTGATACACTGTTATTTTATACTCTGTATTTTATTGTACTATTCCTTTTTATTTTATTTATCTGTTTATAATTAGTCTAAATATGATTATACTTTATTAATTATTATTAATTGTAATATTTTTATGTCCTCTTTTCATTTTTATAATTTACTTATGTTTATGTACACTATTACTATCAAATTGTTCATAGTTTAATTCAGACATATAGCATCTAAGCCACTCAGGTTGGTGTTAGTCTTGGCCCTCCCAAAGATTCTTTTTTATAATGTTTAGGGAGGTTTTCCTTGCCATTGCCATCCTAGGCTTGCTCAATGTGGAATTGACCTTAGACGAAAGATGTATACTTGTAAAGCTGCTTCGAGACAATGTTCCATTGTAAAAAGCGCTATAGAAATAAATTTGACTTTGACTTGAGCACAGTGTGCAAGGTGGTAACCAACGCAGTACAGGACACCAGTACAACACAGCTCTTACATTTAGCAGACTCCCTTATCCAGAGCAACTTACGGTATACAATCTTACAAACCAAGCAATTGTGGGTTAAGGGTCTTGCTCAAGGACCCAACTGTGGCAGCTTGGCAGAGGTGGTATTTGAACCCTGGACCTTCTGGTTCAGAGTCCAGTGAATTAACCACTAGGCTACCACTCTTAAGAAATGATTTTAAGCCACCAGTTTAAGGTGACTTTGTGACCCATTTTTGTACTTGGCCTTAATGGGATGCACATTAGCAACAATGCCCAGGAAGTCTGTGCCATTCAAAACCATACGTGATTCATTTATTTTAGGAAGTAGACAACTTGAAACGAATCCTAGAAAAAACTGTATGTATCATGCACCATTTTCATTCTCTAAGATTCTCTAACTGCCCATTTTTCTGTAACCATCTCTTCACTTTTTAATCAAAAAGAAAAAACGGCAGAGACAAAAGCAGACAAAATGTAAGAAAGATGAGAGTAGACGGCTTTAAAAGGGAATGAAATATTGGAGCTGATGAAAGCATGCACGCTATCTTCATATTGATTTAGCGGTTTCACAAGCAGTCCATCAGAAGATCAGAGTAATGAAAAAACACAGCAGGCAGACCCACTAAAGTTATTCTAATAGTCATAAGTCTCTAGCAGTGAGTGTGTGAACAACTTGTGTGCGTGCGTGCGTGCGTGTGCGTGCGCGTGTGTGCGCGTGTGTGCGTGCGCGCGCGTGCGCGTGCGCTAGTTGTGATGTTCTGGATAATGTTTTGTAGAGAACCTGGAACCATTTATGTGGATATTAATAAGTTCTGTAAATGTGTAAAGTGTTTCGTTATACAGTGCACTAATCCCATCTAGACGCATCTAATTCCATCTACACCTTTCATTAAGTGGCCAGCACACTTGTGTGTTTTCTCCTGTAACAGAGAGACATAAGCATTTATGCTGTAGAAGATCTGAGCATATTGTGTAACTCCCACAACAGCAGATAATCATAATTGCTTTAAAATGTATATTAGAATTTCAGCCAAATATACCAACCAGGATAAAACATAATATTGTTAAAAATTAAATCACAAGGATGCTGTGAGGAAGGAATTTTATTTTGGGGGGTTGCATTTTAAAATCAAACCTATGCTGTGGAGCATCTAATTCCTGCATAAAATCAACACAAATCTGCTGCTCAAGATATCAGTTTTATCGATGAATCAGCTACACTACATATGCACAGCTCCATTCTCACCCCCCTATTACTAAAAAAGGGCTCTCCTATGCCTTAAAAGCCAAGTGTGTGCATGTGTGATTCCCTGTGAGTGTGTCAAATGAGCATCCACCCACCTCCCTGGAACAGTCTTTTGGCTCACTATGGCAACAAGGCACAGTCTTGTTGCTTTTAAAAGTAGCCAGACAGCTACAGACAAACAGCCAACAGCAGCTGAGCAGAAATTCTTATCTTTAATATCAGATTTTGTTAGCAGCTGCAGCTTGTGATAGGTGAAGATGGATGCTCACAGCGGATCCTTTTTTAGCACTGCAACCAGCATCTGATGCCATTAACAAGCACTTTTTAAAAGCAGACAATGGTAATGCGCTTTAATAAAGCACTAGCATTTGCAGTTCATGTCAAATTATGCTGTTCACTTTGGTCTTTTGTTGGTGTTTCCTCTGAACAAAGCATGAGTCCAACTATTCATATTAGACAGGGAAAAATAACAGAGATATGCATGTTTAAGGTAGACATGCTGTGATGTATAATTTTTATCACATAAACACCTACAACTTTTCTATTTACCTCCAATATTTAATGTTTGTGTCAACTTATCTTTAACTGTGTGCATCTTATTTTGTGTATTTGTGTTTATCTTTTTGTTGTAAAGCGTCCTTGGGTTTGAGAAAGGCGCTATATAAGTTAAACTTATTATTATTATAATAATAATAATAATTATTATTATTATTACAAACTCCTCAGTTTATGATACATTCACCATAACAATGAAATTTATCAGAACATAAAGTTATTGTAAATCTGGAAGTACCTGTATTATTGTTTTGGTTTATGTGCAGGATATCTGGAAGTGTTTTTAGTATCTGGAATGCATTCTGCAATAAAATATCCTTTTCTTTTAAACCATATACAGTATTTTACCCATCATAAACAGATTTATTTACAGGCTCACAAATAAAATTTGCCCTGATATGTCAGAGAGCATAAATGAAAAGCGTTGCCATAACCCAAACCTAAGTGATTCATATAACGTGCCTGTTTTGCTGGCGGTTTGACCTCGGTCAGAACAATGTATCATGTATTTTGCACTGCTGGCAATAATGCTCTGAAGGTTAGCACTGTAAACCTTTTCTATCTGAAAAGACCATCATTCTGCCTGAACTGAAATTATATACTGTTGGAATCAAAGATCTGTGAAAATTCTCGTTTGGATCTTTGTGAAGAAAAAATGATACATCATCAGAATAATAACCAAAAACAAAAGGAAAGAATCAAGGCGTGACACATGCCATGGAGTTTCCTATACACTCACCTTACCTAAATTAAAACAAGCACCTATGGAGGAACTTGAAGACAGAGAAAGCTCTTTGGAATACAGTTGCCCCCTGTTTTACGATGGTCTGGTTCACAATATCTCAACTTTATTATGAGAATCCAATAATACATATAAATATACATTCAGGAGAAATTGTATTCTTAATTTCACATTTTTCCCAGGGTATATGACACTCTCCTGTCCACATTCATTCAGCAGCCAGCTGACCAGTCTAACTATTTTGTTTTTGTTTTTGCTTTCAGTACATTATTCAGTAATTTACATGAGACTGTCAAAAGATTGTCAAAAAGGTGAACATTCCAAATACTCTAAAAGTCACTCTGTTTATGCCTCATTCTGTCAAAATAACTGAAGCTCAGATTAAAGCTTTCTCAATGATTTATTGAGAACTTAAGACTGGTCAATAGCAGATAAACAAAGAATTGTCTTTATGACAGAGATACTGAATAAATTCCCTACTTATGTGCAGTTGTAAACTGCCCTGAATCAGCTATTTATGACACAATACCACATTTTTATCACTATTGTACTTCACGTTAACAGACATTAATAAAACATTAAGTGTTGCCCAGGTGGTGCAGCTACAACTGCTTCTCAACCACTGTCTGTGGTAATAGTTTGTTAACATACAGTCGAGCCTCTGTTGCCCTTGCACATCTATGGTCCTTGCTGCCTAAACTTCTGTCATTAGTTTGTAGATTATTACAGTTATCTGGCATTTTAATCCTTCAGTTGCTCAAGGAGTAATCAGCTGGTAGAAGTTATCAATGTTATTCATTCTGTCTGTGGGTGCAATGTTTTGCCGTATCGTGTGAAACCTTAATGCAAAGTGATGCCCATACAATAACATATCAGGATGTGGTATCTTATGTTAAGTGTTCTCCATATATCACTTAATTAGATTGTGGCATTTTAGAGTTATGTTTTATATAGGCATATCTGAGGACAAATGAAATTATAATTAGGCCAGGCTAAACAAGTGCACTTTTAATCTGGGTTGCTATAACAGTCCTCTTAAAAAACTATGATCTATTTTGCTGCAGACTGCTGGACTTAATGTTACCACTCTGAACTGAAATGTACTGAGCGCAGAATGGAACATCTTTCCCATCCATGGATGATTTAGAGAAATCATTACCTCTCTGTGCTGTTCGGATAAAAATGGAAACCACCCTTCGTTCTCACTGGGGAGATATGGAACGAGAGCTTGCTACTCTGCTGAAATGGAACATATCCACTCCAGTGTTTCTCCATACAGCTTCAGTTTCACTGTTTGTTCTACCACCTATGCATAATATACAGTAAAATCTTTGCAATTATTTGATTTTAATTTCATTTCATTCACATGATTAATTTAAGCATCCACACACTTATTAAACACATCATTGAGCATGTTTTCTAAATTCTACTTTCTATACACATTTAAGACGTGCCCAGATTATTGAATCCAAAATCACAGCTAAATAGTGTTCTAATTAGACCTGTAGGACCTGTAGAGTGCTTCTTTCCACTGATACATCTCCTACAACGTTTGTGAATCCGTACAATTGAACCGAATACACCCACATAATGTCCACCATCTTTGCTGGGATCTTGATTCACTCATGGGTCTGTGTGGCAACCAGCCAAGGGACATGGCATTTCCAAGACTCCAACAAAGGTCTACAATGTAGTATCACAGAGGTCATTAATTAAAGTACACTGTTCACAAAAATAAGGGCTACTTAATTAAGGGGTATTTTCATATTTAATTCAAAATGAAATATTTCCTAATTTTGTGAGCAGTATACATATTGGTAAATTGATTATCATGAGTTAAACTAAGCAGCTTAAATATAATTTACCTTGATATAATTGCATTACAGTTTATGATTTACTACATGAAAAGACAGGAAAAAGACAGTTCTTCAATATTGCTTTTTTTTTTTTAACTTATTCTTGGCTATTGTCAGTGCAGTTGCAGTGTTATCTGCACATTGCATGTTGTATATTAGAGCTTTTTTTATTCTATATTTTACTTTCTATATTGTTATCCTGTTTAGGCTTGCTGCTAGAACAAAATGTTCCCATCAGGGATTAATAAAGTGCAATCTTATCAAATGAGACAAACTTCAGGAATTTGGTAGGAATGACAGACGGGTTCAATATTGATTGAGGATTAGGAATGTGTATATTAGAGGGACAGCACAGGTAGGATGGTTTGAAGACACTGTGCAAGAAGTGAGGTTGAGATGGTTTTGTTATTTGCAGTGGAGGGATGCGAGACAGAAGGCTGAGGATGGAGCCACCAGACAGGACAAAGGAGGAAGTGCAGGAGATCATGCATGTGATTGTTGTGACAAAGGAAGATGTAGGAGAGAGGCTCAGATAGAGATCGATGATCCACTTGTGGTGACCCCTACTGGGAGCAGCCGAGCTAAAAAGAAATTATGAGTTTAATAATTTCGTTCATTTAAAAAATTTTCTATTACTAATTTAACTGTTGTTATTAATTTGTTAATTTAATACTGTAGTTTGATATACTTTGGTGTTTATTTAGTTAGCATCTAGACCACCCATGGCGGACGGGTCCCCTGTTGAGTCTTGGTTTTCCCAAGGTTTCTTCCTACCATTTTAGGGAGTTTTTTCCTTGCCACTGTCGCCCTAGGCTTGCTTAACTTGGGATTGGCCTTCTAAGAAAGTGTAATATTGTGAAGCTGCTTTGAGACAATACTCCATTATAAAAAGTTCTATATAAATAAACTTGAATTGAATTAAATTGTTTTGGGTACCCTTTTAATTTGTACACTTATATATTTTTAGAAGGGCTCTGAACTGATTTCTTTTCTCTCGGCACAGCTGGGACTTGAACTTGGGTCACTGCAGTGGTGGGCTGATACATTAGACTGTCAGAACTTCTACATTTTTCATATTAGTAGAAACACTGTATGCCATAATTCATTGTTCATTACAGAGATTGGGTAAAAAAAGTTTTCAAATTATTTATTATTTAAATTCACACAGAATATTTGCAAAACCATACAGGTCGTTATACAGACAAATGCTTGTAGATGCTTCTTCTAATCATTGAGATCTTCTGTTTCAGCAACACTCACTTGTAACACAATGATAATATAAAGCAGACATTTTTGGATTCTCCATAGACAAACCGTAACATTAGAAAGAATTTTACTGAAAGCAGTAATTCTCAATATAACACGTTTCTAGGTTTCTGTTTCTAACCAGTCAGTTATCAACTTTCTGCCCTGCTCTCCTTAAAGTCCACAGGAAATTGGTTTACCAACTTTAATTGAGAACTTGGTTGCCTTGCACAGAACCTTGACCTCAACTCCATCAGACACCTTAAAAATTAATTGGAATAGCAAAATCAAACCAGGGCTTATATATCGGGAACCGACCTCACAGCCATGTTCCAAAATATAACGGTAGGCCCTTTTAGAAGAACAAGGGCTGTGGTAGCATTTAGTAAATTTGTGGGGGGAGGGCATACTCCATACTAATACTGTCTTGAATGTAATGTAATTATCTATATAGTGTATGCTTACCCAAAGTTACTCATTTTGTTACTCAGAGCAGTTGTACATTTTTGGGATTCTTTTTCATGTCTTTGTTTGAAACATGCTGACAGTTTGTTTAGAGACAGCCACATACACTTTTACATTTGCTGCTGCTTGTGTATGAAGCTCGCACTGTCCTGATACACTGTAAACGCTCCTACTTTTAAGAATGCAATTCAAGTGGCTTTAAGAAGTTCTTCTACAACATAAATTTCTGTGAATGCTTTTCCCAAACACTCTCTCTCTGTCATTCATCATTCACAAGTAACGTCCTATTCATTTCTTTATTATTTCACTTCATTTTAAGTTACCCACCATGTGAATATTCTCGATGTCTAGTTCTAATGCATGTTTTACTTATGAAGAAAATAACTCCTAGTGCCTCAGCATCCCACCAGTATCAATATAAAAGGGCATGCTAGGAAGTAATTGCCATCACATTTGTCTAAAATTGCTTTGAGTCTTACTATGTACGATACTACAGTACTATGTACTTCCTATGTTTTTTCCCCTAACTCTTCCCCACATTTAACTCTTCTGCATGTTCTTCTTACAGATAAAACTATTCATTAGGTATTTGGGTAAAGATTTACTGTGCACTTTACTGTACACCGACCAACAATACCATTAAAACCATCTCCTTTTTCCCACATCCATTATCCATTTGATCTATCATATAGGTGAAGTTAACTAGTAGCAGGTCAAACGACTGGCACTCTGCACTTCTAGGTACAGTATTTGTAGGTGAAGGCAGGATGATGCTTGTAGCATTAAGCAGATTCTCAATTTTATATCTGTTGTGTCCATGTCCTAAAAGTGTCGTTTGGCAACACCGACCATAACGAGGTTGCTGCTTATTTAAGTACTTATTCATGGTAAGTAAATCAATATTTATAAAAATTTAAATTTATCAAATAAAAATAAATAAATGAAAATAAGATATACGTAATATATTGTGTGTGTGTGTGTGTGTGTGTGTGTGTGTGTGTGTGTGTGTGTGTGTAAATAAGAGACAAAATATTATTGTAGTATTATTGCAGTAATTAATTAATTACTTTGATTAATTAATTAATTACTTTGAATAATTAATTAATTACTCTGATTAATTAATTAATTAATTTAATTAATTTGACCAGCTATTTATGCTGCAACAATTTAAAATGCAGCTTTTGTCCCTAATAGAATTTGTTATCAATGTTATAATGTCAGTCAATAAAGCAAATGGATGTTGATTAGTTATTCATTAAAAGGCACTTACTGCATCTGTAAACTATGGACCTCATGAGATAGCTTTATTATACCTATGGTAACATTTAAAGGACAAAAACAAAGCAGAATCCATAATTGAAAATTACCAGTTCACTTTTGTAAAGTACAGGTAAAACATACTGAACAAAAAAATAAAAATAATAATAAAATAATGAACAAAAAAACAACACACAAAAACAACAAAGCAGGAGTAAAATAAAAATTGGAGAATAGGAAGGATTCATATTGTCTTATTGTTATGTTTATAAGTTTATATGCTTCTTTTATATTGGTAAAGAATGTTACAAGCCATTTTGGAGAAATGGAAAAAAGAATGCTGTTTTCATAAATCAGTTATTTTTTGGCTTTTCTATTATACTCTCAATAACGTTTAAGCCGAAAAAAGTCTGATTTATGTATTTCATTTACATTTAAAATGTTTCAATTTAGTGTAAATACACAAATCCAATGTAAAATAATAAACAATGTATTGAATCAAATTAATTTTTCATAAACAAAGTATTACTTTTATATTTATGAAATATGTTTAATCTAAAATGTTTGTATATTTTTTTGTGTACTCTTATCAAGAATCTATAAAACACCAAACCTCTCAAAACATCCCAGGTGCCATAAATGAGGTTAATGGAGCCTCTCTCAGTTAGTGTGTGATTTATCTCAGTTCTCTTTGATATTCTTTTAGACATGCTAAGTTAAGCTGAGTTTAGCTTAGTGGTGCTTGTGTTTACCAGGCAGCAGATGTAAACACAGGCTAGTTCGTACACTGCAGTAGTGCATGATTTAAGCAGCTTGAGCCTGGCGGAAGCAGATAAAATATAGATGATCCCTTACATGTACACACGTACAACATACACTCCATATTAGCCATGTAATGTCGAGGTCATGCTTTCCAGAATATGGTATATGAAGGATGGTTGAAACGTAGACTGAGAGGAATCAGCATGGAGAGCAGCTGTCAGTGATTAGATCAGAATAAGGGAATGTATGAGTGGGTGGGGGGAGGGTAGCATGGATGGATGTATGGATGGATGGATGGAAGGAAGGTGGAGTGGGTGGATCAGGGAAAAGAAGGGGATTTACAGTGTATTGCAGGTCTTATGTGTCATTCTGTCCATCCCATCTGTTTCCACAGCAACCACTCTTGCTGTAAATGGAGTAGAACCGCAGAGTTCATGTTTGTCGAGAGGCACTCTGTCCCACATCATCCCATATTTAAGACTTTCAGTGTAATGCTTGTTCTGCAGATGAATAATGGAGCCTGTCTGTGCTTGTTTAATCATTTTAATTATTTCTTTTTTCCCTTTGTGGAATGAGTGTAATGGGAAAGCCAGTGACTTATGGTTTTTGTAGTTTTATTCTACCTAGGCAAGCAGTGAGTTGTGAAATGCATATTGATTTTTATACCATGATGATTACAGGGGATGCACATATTCATTTATATTAACTTATTTGTTTTCGTATATGTTTTGATCTTAACTGACCTTCCTGTTGCTCCACTACAGAGCGCTGCCCATCTTGTTTCGTAACATAAATACATTTCCTCACTCCACTGGCTTCCTGTAGCAGGCAGGATCAAATGTGTATCCTTGTCCTGACTTCACAGGCCAACAGCTGGCAAGTCCGAACCGTTTTACACAGAACCATTCAGAACTACACACCTACTCTGGACTTCAGCGTCAGATAATGTAGTACAAAGTACATTTCAGTTTAACTTGTAATGAATATTTATAGATCAGTTGCATAGAGTACTTGCATCATGGCTCCTTCAACTGTTTGTGCATTTTCTAAGTCACTCTCTACTCCAACAAATCCATCATAAGTAATATGTATCATAAACCTAAAAGTTTATTCCAGTATGTACTGTATTATAGTTTAGTGGACCTTGAAAACACTTACATTAACCTGTAGCCAGCTAAAATAATTAACACAAAGTTTCCTTTATAATATTTTTAAAAATCTCATATAATTTTGTGAAAATAGATTAAAAGTGAAAAGTAAAAGCAACATTTAGTCTATTGTGCACATGGGGTGCGAGCTAACTGCAGCCTGTAAGTGTTCTGGAGGATTAGGAATATCATAAGGTGTATGAAAGTGTTGTGTGTCAGAGGACCTGAAATGACAGTCCAGCCACAAATCTGATCAAGCACAACTTTTATCCACAAAACCTTGTATTGTGATGTTGATGGTTGAGCCTAGAATGTTCAATTGCAATGTGAGCAGTCATCAGGGGAGGGGGGGGCGGGGTCCAATCGCTCTCTATCACAGTACAATATGAGCCGCACATAGTGTGAGTACGCCTTTATACAGTTGCTGATGTTAATGAAGTTAATGTATCTTTCTGGGTCTGTTTGGATTAGTCACAGTGGGTAAAGAAACTATTCAGACCCCTTTAAATGCATCACTCTTTGTTTCATGTGTTTCATTATTTCATTAGCCATTTGCCTAAATAAAAAAGTTCATTTCATTTCTCATTAATGTATACTCAGCATCCCATCCCAGCTCAGTTATGTTATGAGAATTGAACACACAATCTTTTGAACACCAGTCTAGAAATGTAAACAAATGAAAAATCACTGTCTCCAATATTTTTATTCTTTCATGGAATTGCAGGTGTCTTGATGGATGATGAGTATGTGCAAGTCTGTTTGGGTTTTCCAAATGAAAACTTTGGTAGTTATTATAAGTTCACTTGCAACCTTCTGATCTCTAGTCCAGAACATAAACTATTGAAATGCCAATCTACCTAGATTAATGTTTCTATGTCTGGCTCTGTTTAGATGAGAAGAAAATCCACAGTCACAAATGACTAAAATGTTTTGTCTGCAGCTGGCAATAGTATCTGATTTTAATTGACAGGATCTCAGTTCACACTATAGTATTTCATTCACACCCATAGATGAAATCAAGTCAGCATCTGGTTTGACATTGGTGAATCAAACGCTTATGTGAATTCATCTAACAGTTAATAAATAGATTACACCAAGCTGGTCATGAGGGTTAGAACAGTGAAGTTCTAACATCATTTTTAGCTTATCCTGGGCTGATCTAGCATGGGCATTATGTGGACTTGCATATTAAAACAAATGCCGAATTTTTATATTTATGTGATTCATGAATGTATTGGAAGTGTGTTCAGCTTTTGTCAGAAGATGACTGTTAGTTAGTTGATGTAAAAAATGGAAAATAACGTTGTGGTAATTCAAGCCAATCTCTCTCTTTAATCTAAAAAAAGCTAAAGAAAACATCTCACTTATCTTCTCTGCAAAGTAAACAACTCCCAGTATAAATCTACACGGTTTTGGCACTACCAATAGACCACTATGCTCACTGCATACCAGTATGTTGATGTATTCTGGTTAATAGTTTGGCTGTTTTAAAAGAATTGTGTTAGATTTAGAATTAGATTTATGGGCATCAATTCCTGTTTTTAACCCAAGATTATCTGGCCAAGTCTTGACTAGATGTGTAGGCTGTGGATTTGCCATAACTGTTCCCCTGTTTAAAAGCAGCTCTGCTTTACCGATCCTCTCCCACAGATGGCATCCCACTGAGTGAGCTCTCCTGGTCGTCCTCTCTGGCCGTGGTGGCCGTGTCCTTCTCTGGTCTCTTCACCTTCATCTTCCTCATGCTGGCCTGCCTGTGCTGCAAGAAAGGAGAGATTGGGTTTAAGGTCAGACATCTTAGCTCTTTCATGTCTAACTCCAGAGTAAATTTTTTGGGGAAATGTTGAGCTTTACATTCAGCAAAACACTTTTTAACACATGATTATTTATATAACCAGATAGAAAGGATAAATAGGTTAACTATTTGCAAAAGTCAAGTGCAGGTTTTACCCAACCAAAATCCGGATCTGTTTTTTGTAAAAATCCAGTCTAGGTTTTACTAAATCACTACTACTACTTATCTACTTTTTTAAAAGAATGTGGGGCACCGGTGGGTAGCACCACTGCCTCACAATAAGAAGGTCCCGGGTTCAATCCCAGGGTGGAGCAACCTGGGTCCTTTCTG
>JAVSBV010000024.1:1483240-1499035 GCA_033117975.1 Parotocinclus spilosoma | reverse complement strand
GAAGCAACACGCTGAAGTAATGGAACGTTCTCTTTACTTAACACACTATACATCACTCTCGTATCACACACGCTCCGTCCGTACCGAGCTTACAGCACCAAAATATCCAATACATTGAGTAGCTACAACAGCTATTTACTGTAAATTACCATATTTTATCATTTATAACATTCCTTTATTGTTAGAATTAATATTTTTTAATAGATTTTTAAAATAAATTTTAATTTAAATTTTTTTTATGTAAAAGTTCCGAAAAAACCCACGAAACAGCGAAAATCTGCTATATATTTTTTCCATTGATATTTTTTGAAAACCCGCGATGCACCGCGGCCGTGAAAGGTGAACCGCAAAGTGGCGAGGGAACACTGTTATGTTCAGAATAAATTCTTCCACATGCATTTATGCATTTTGGCTTACAGTAATCATGTAAAGAGAAAAAATAGCTCTAAAAATGTATAGTAAAAGAAAAGCAGGAACAAGAAGGTCACCCCCCTGACTTACATACAGTCACTTTTTGCTGAACCAGCTGGTGAAGCTTGGGTAGCACACTGTTTTGTTTTAAACAAACAGGACTTTGATTGCTGTCCAGAAAGTTCAGTCGTTGTCTAGTCTGATTATAAAATCTTTCCCACCTTGTATTGGAAGTGCAAACCATTCCTAGAGTGGCACTCTTTAGGAACAGACTATGTTTTACAATTATGTTTGTGAAATTGTTGTTTCATGCACAGACTGCCCAGTCTCAGCCATCAGGTGGGGGGCAGTTAGCCTGCTGTGTTGTTTGAAAAGTAATTGGTCGTAACTGAGAAGGGTTATAATGTGTGTTTACCAGGTATTTTACTAATGAAATATGAAATATAAATAATGAATTTTGAATGTCATTCATACATATGGAAACAGTGGAATAATTGTATTGTAATGTTCAGGATACAATGTGACAAGTTTATTTTTTTAAATGGTGATTTCCTGTAGGCACTGAAATGTACGACTCCATGAACAGTAATGTAACAAAAAAAAATTTAAATTATTATTAAATTATTAATTATTATTATTAAATTGTAAATTGTAATGTAAAAAAAAAAAAAACAGAAATTGAATAGAGAACAACAACCAGTTTAATGACCATTTAGGTTCGGTCTATTTATAATTGAACAGTGCTTACCTGTTTAGTGATGTTTCCTGCCTTTTAATGAATCATTAACAGTTCCACTAGATACACCGGCTGTTTAGGGTGTTATCTAGAACAACAGTGGACTTAACCTTCCTTTATCAGTCATAACTGTGCAGTTTGCAGCTCATCCACCAACATTTTATCATGTTTGTGTGTCCCAGGTCTGTCGGGGTAACAATCTGGGAGTTGTTTGAATTGGGAAACCAGCCTTATCGACACTACTCTGACAGACAGGTCCTCAGCTATGCTGTAAAGGAGCAGCAACTGAAACTGCCCAAGCCACTGTTTCAGTTTCCCCTTGCTGAGCGCTGGTGAGTTTCCAAAATACTGTAAGGTTTCATTGGTATATTATTTCCAATATTTCCAATAAATTTATTTTAAAGCGTTCAGAAAATTAGTCTGGCAACCATGTGTGCCATTTGATTAAAAATTAATTAACTCTTATTCAGTCTGGAACATGGCCTGGTAATTACATTTTTCTTCCATTCACACTGTTGTTTATTATAATGATATTAAAATGTTAATCACATTAATTTACGTTGATGAAAGCATAGTGCCAGTCTTCACTCTTCCCATTTTCACTTTATTGCTCTTTTTTGAGATCTTGTTTTTCATGGATCTAATCATATTTGCACGTTTGTTATTGACACTTATCAGGTATGAAGTGATGCAGTTTTGCTGGCTTCAGCCGGACCAGAGGCCTAACGCTGAGGAGGTCCATCTCCTGCTCAGTTACCTGTGTGCCAAAGGGGCCAGTGAGGCAGAAGAAGAGTTTGAGAGGCGTTGGAAATCTATGAGGCCTAACACAAATCATGGATGTCTGCAAGGGGCTGGTCCCCGGAGCCTCGATATGCTTCAGAACTCTGCAACCTCTTCCTCATTTCCCTTACTGGAGCAATTCTCAGCTGGTGATGGATACCAGTCAGAGTCAGGGGATGACATTCTCACGGTTACTGAGACTAGCAATGGGCTGAATTTCGAATACAAATGGGAGCAAGCAAGAGCTAAGCAACCCTATAATTCCTCTTCCACCACAGGAGCATTAGGGCAAGTGAATTCTCTTTGTCAGGAGATATATTACCCACCAGGAGGCATGGTCGGTGGATGTGGGATTGATGAACTCGCATTAGGGGTCTCCCCGCAATACTTTGATCCCAATCAGTTACACACTCCTGGTGTGGTACCAGTGCTTAGTGCTCACAGTCCGTCAGTAAATAGTGAGTACTACATTCGCATCGAAGAGCCAGTAGAATGCAATATTGACATGGATTACACCCTATGCACTTACAGCCCTGAATTTAGGGGCAGCACTGGGAGCTTTCTTACTAGTGGTGGGGATTTGGGTGATTGTATGGAATGCCCATCTAAAGGTAAGCCAATCGAGTCATATTGGTCAGCTGATATCCACAAAAGAAATGCTTACGATTCAGACAGCAGTCCTGCATTGTCCCTTACTATGGAGCCTCTTCTGGGTCAGGTATCTGATTCCAGCCCAATCCGGCCTTGGGAGTCAGGCCACTATGTATCATATAAAGATAGAGATGGAGGCTATTATTATGAACACTCACCACCTCTTGGTATGGAACACTACCTTAAAGATCCATCAGAACCTTTGAGGGAAAGCTGGGGTTCACGAAGTCTAAGAAAGGCACTTGGTGAGTTGGAGGACCCCTTGGGGATCTCACCCTCTCTTGGCAGCCCCCCACATGCTTATAACCACCCTTATCTTGAGAGCACACCAGGGTTAGTAATAGAGAAAACCGTAACTGGTGGATACTATGACATGATGGGGTCCTTGAGGAAAATCATGCCAGGTAACCACGCAGTGTGTATTGACATTGAATCAGGAGGAGCTGTGTTTGTCAGACAAGATGACAGTGAATCAGAAGAGGAGGAGGACTTGTTTGTAGAAAGGCAGGCAATGGCCTGGACCAGCGACAATCCATCTATGAACAATATGAGCTCATGTCAAAGTCAGTGCTCAGCAAGGCAAGACGCATATGCTGATTTTCACTACACAATGCCAATGACTGATGTTGAAGATGCATGGCCAAAGCAGCACAGCCTCCCATATAGGTCTGCCAAACCACATATCTACCAAGACACCAGAGCCAAAAGCAACACTTGCCCTATCCATGGCAGACATGCATCTGTATCTTCAGCAGACTGTAGCTCTTATGTTCATCTCTGCCCTGAGCCTAGAGAGGCAGAAGTATATCCTGTGCCTTGCTGTCAGGCTTTGAGCAATTCTCACTTTGTGGATCCTCTGACAGGATCACTGGTGCGAAATTCCTTCATGAATGACAGTGTCGCTGACAAAAGTTCAGGCTTACCCAACAGGAACCAGCAGCTAAGCCAAAACGCTTTACCTATTGGCTCCAAATCAGGGCTGACAAAAAACAATGTAAATCAGGAAGAAAACTCTGACGTGACAGAATACATTGACATGTCTGTCAGAGAGGAAATGCACAAGCAAGACAGTACTGTTCAGCAGGATCCAGGTCAAATCACTTGTAAACCAGAAGTTATGACAGTGGTTCAGCAGGTAGAGGAGCCCTGTGTTGAACATATCTCTACAGAGCCTGAATCAGACAGGTGCAAGTTGGTTGACAGTGGCATCGATGGTGGACACCTCAGCCTGATGGACACTGACAACTGTAGTGATGAAGATATCACTGATGTCACCTCAGGGATTTTTGGTGACTTTCAGGGAGATTCTGCTGAAACAGCTGATTATGTCACCCCATCATTCAAGTCATTGCAGAAGCAGGTTGGTACACCAGATTCAATGGATTCCATCGATATACCATCTACCACAGATTCCAGTGAAACTATTAGCCCAACCCCTCTTCATCCTTCAAATTCACCCAGAGCCATGGATAGTGGCTATGATACAGAGAACAATGAGTCTCCAGAATTTGTCCTGAAAGAACCCCATGAACCACAAGACAATAAAGCTTTTCTCCAGCCATTGGGGTTGTCAGTCTCTGACGCATGTCCAACCGTGAGCATAAAGGGAGAAGACAAGGAAATGGAGTATCCACAACAAGACGACGTGGAAGCAGAAACTCTTATGACATCACCAAGCACTGATGGAAGGCTGAATATGTTAACCGTAGAAACCCCATACAGAGATTCAGCCTACTTTTCTGACAGTGATGTGAGTAAGGAGAAAGAAAGTGAAGAGCCATTTATTGAGAGCCATCCATCCAAAGGGGAGGAAGAGATAGGAGGAACATCTAAGGATGGACCATTGCTAACACAGATAAATGAACACGATGATGAAACTCCAAATATTCCAAACTCTGAAGAAAACAGTGAAAGTATTCACAATGTTACTGAGGAAACCCAAATTCCTTTGCTACTGGAGCCTGATGAAACTTTCTCCTCTAGTTCTCCTGAAACTTCTATTATCACCCCTACTCTTCCTGAGGTTTCCCCAACAAATGACACTGTCCAGGAAAATGGTCTTAAATCAAATTCAAATAACAGTCAAGAAATGTCATTTGCAGGTCAGACATCAGATTTAACATCCTCTGTATTTTCCGATATTACACAAGAAGATGAGGACACCACGGAGACTAACACCATTGTTCCTACTGAACCATTGATGGCCATAAATCCAGAAGGAAACAGTTGCATTGATACCTCTGTTAATAGCTATACTGATGCAAATGAGCATGACAAAGACACAGAGGTAACTAAAGAAGTGACGTCTAACACCTGTTCAGAGGAGCTACCACCCCCAGACAACAGTGACAGTGTGGAGATGCCTGTACCTGATATATCTGTGGACGAGCCCGTCGCTCAAGAGAATAACACAAAAGATGAAGTACAGCACTACAAGACCTCCAATCGTCCTTCTTCTCCTCCTCCTCTTCCTCCACGTGATGAGCAAGTGGACGATGAAGAGGACAGGGATTCTGATGACAGTGATGAATCTGATGAAGAACTGCGCACTTACAGTATTCAGGAGCAGAGCGAGGAGAGTGACGATGAGGTCCTGCTTGTGCCCATCATCGTGAGCGACTGCAGTGACGCACATAAACTCAGGAGCGTGCTCAGAATGCCCAGCTCGTTCACCGACTCCCTCTGTGATGAGATGGAATCCAAGAAGAAGGTGGTGTCCTTCTTTGATGATGTCACTGTCTACTTGTTTGACCAAGTGAGCAGCGCTTGTGCTTTTACATGCATTTGCAAATGCATACACACCTAGCATACAAAGCTTTAATAACAAAAGTATTGGGAACAAATTTCCTTGTTCCGTAAAATGGGATGAAAATACCAAAAGCAGTGTGGAGAGTTTTAGACCAATTTCTGATTACCTTTGCAAATCATTTATTTTTAGGAAGACATCTATAAACACAACATTTTTGCACAAGCATCTCTTAATAGTTTCCCAATCCTTTTGTTAATGAAAGAACACCACCATACCAAAAAAAGTTGTGATTGTATAAAAATGAAATGCAATGATTCTTACTTGTAGTTTATTTTTATTTAATTGTAGATGATATTAATCTGAGAGTTTGTGTTTGTTCTGGTTAGTTACATCTCGTTTGCTAATAAACATCCATTTATGTATTTCAGACCTGCAACACATTCCAAAAATAGCACATGGGCAATTTAGGGCTAGTAATGTGAAAAACTAAAAACAAAAACTAAATAATGATGTGATTCCAAATTGCATCAAGAACTGTCATTTATCAATAGCTGATACACATGTGCAATATATTACTTTATCAAACTTTAACTTCAATGACTACAACACTGAGTTGCTTTCACAAGTGTTATATATAATGTCTCATGTTAACCATGTCCAGAAGAGTTCTTTGAGCTCAGTGGCATCTACGATGGACCAATACACAGTGGAAACAGACATTCCAAGTCTTTTTTGGAAAAAGTCACCTAGAACATCAACACTATTAACAGCAAAAAGTCAAAGCCAGAGTAAGCCACGGGATGGAATTGTGTTAGTGCCCTTGGGAAAGTGAACCTTGGCATTTACATTTATCTGATGGTGGCATTAATGCATAATAGTACAAAAAATGACTTTAAGATAGTCTTTTCCAGGATCAAAACAAGCCAAATTAGAAAAAGTTAGAACTTAAATATGTAAATTCTGTTCAGTCTTTTTTTCAGGAAGATTGTTTTTAAACATTTTGGCATTTTTTTTAATTCTCACATTTGGTGACAAACTGGAGAACCTTTGCTTCTTAAAGACTGAGCAGTTAGTTGATCCTGCTTGTTTTTGTGCCGAATCATGATCACAATCACTTGTTGGCATCACCTGTTATTATTATTATTATTATTATTATTATTATTATTATTATTATTGTTATTGTCAACCCCAAATTGCAAAATAAATGTAGTTAATTAACAAATGAAATGCAGTTGACAAAAACATGAAATATATTGAAATCATAGTGGCTGCAATGAAATAAAAGTTAATGTACGGTGGGTTTTTTTTATTTGCATTTTATATACCCCCAACTTTTTCAGATTTGGGGTTGTTTGTTAAAGTATATGACTTTGTGGAATATTCACATTTGCACCCCCTGGACAAATACTTCTAAAACCTTTTCCAGGAAAGTCCAACCAGTGAGCTAGCAGAACATGCCGTTTCCTTGGGAGAAGATACAAGCACAACAGGTGGAAATAACAAAGTATCAAACCCCCAGGAGAAGGTTAACATCTCTGATGACTCCTCAGATGGAAACATCTCAGAAGAAAGTAAGGATAATCTCAATATGTCCTTGCCCTTGATTTATTGCTATCATATACATTCTGAATGATCCTACTGCTTGCAGGTGCTGGTTATGAGTGGGAGGACGATTTCTCTTTGCCCCCTCTTGCAACTTCTTCAAAGGAATCACCCCAAGACATCAAACCAAGCCTCCCCTCCACTTGCCCAAACAGCAAACCTGTGGTGCAGTTCTCCCGTTTCACGGTTTCCCCCTCCTCTGTTTCTCGTTTCTCCATCACCCATATTTCTGACTCAGATATGGATTCTGCAGGAGGTAAAACCATAACCTCTTGTATCTCTATCCCCTTTCCTTTCCACTAAAAGTGAAAGTCAAATTTAGTTATATGGCTTATTAAAATGGTGCATTGACTCTAAAAGGGACCCATCCTCCCAGGGTGGCCTAGATGGGCTACAGTCCATGCAAAGCACTGACCCTTACCCCCATGATTTAAGCCTGCTTTTCCTGTTCAGGGTGACTCCCAACCCAGCCACAAAGCACCTCGGGGGCCTGGTGGTTATAGTACTGGACTATTGACTAGAAGGATAAAAGTTTAGAATTTGGTTCTGCCAAAGTTGGCACTGTTCGGCATTTGAGCAAGGCCTTTAACTGGATTTAATTCAGTTGTCAAGTCGCATAAATTAAGTTGCTATGGCTGATGGCTGCCAAATGCTATAAATGTCTCAAATCTAGATAATTGTGGTGCTATACTATTACACCACTCGAGCACCAGAGGACTGCATTGAAAGCATTTCATTTTATCAAGCTAAATTGGTAAATTGGGAATTTTGTCAAATACAGAGTAATAGTTGATGTCGAATGTGGAAAGACTCTATTCTTGCTTTGCCCCACAGGAAGCAGTGAGGATGGGGAGAGAGAATAAGAGCTGAACACGACTGCCACCTATTGGAAGTATTCTACAGAGACCTTCTGTTCTTTACACCTGTCAGTCTGGGCTGCTAACATGATGATCTATCAGAACATATTTGAGATTCCAAGAAAGACAGTGCCTATTATTGTTTGCAAATAATGGTCCTTGATGAACCAATACCTGAACACTTGTGGTTTTAAAGGAAGAACATTTTAAATAAGTTAATGAGTAATATCAGAAAGCTGTTTTAAACTAGTGACCATTTTTGAAGGAACTGTGAACAAAAGATTATCTACTATAGGACATCAGGTATTTTAATGAATGGTTCGTATAAGTATAACTTTTCTCATAAAACAGTTGCAAAGTATCATCTGGCCTCTTAGGACTCTGTGGGATAATCCTGGCTTTGACTGTGAAGTATGATCATGTATTATTTGTAATGCTAAAGCAGATATTTAGCTCATTTAAAAAAAAATCATTATGATTTAATTACTTTGTAAAATATGTCTCATTCATTTTATATTTGTTTGCTTGGGCAAAAGAGGCAACAGTGTGGCAGTCCTGCCATATATAGGGGCAGATTTTTGAAGCTGCTGTACTGGAGTTTGGTGTTGAGGAGAAACACATAGCTGCCTTGAGTCGGCCATCTACCTGTAAGTAGCAGAGCATACAGGGTCATACTAGGCTACATCATGAAATTCAGATCAGATCATACACGTTTTGGAGAATAAGATCTTTGAGGTCCTGGATGAAATTCAGCCTTTTTAATACGTCAGGGTTTTTTAAAGCTCGTCTGGTTACTGAGTGCATTAACTTTTTAATATTGATTTCTTAGTTTTTAGTCAATGTTCAGATCAACCAAATGCCACTGAAATTGTTTTTCACCCTGCCTTGATCGTGCTACACAAATTTTATAAGCAAGAAGTGCTTACTTTTGCCCATAGCATGGTTTTATCATAGAAAGTCACATGATTTTATTTTCACCCTTTAGCACTGGGTGCTAGCATAGTTTACATTGTGGAACTCCATACTACCTATGAGGCCTGGACTGGACTCTTTACTGGACTCTTAAAGAAAAGTAATTTTGGATGAGCATGTCTAACAGCGATGCTGTAAATGTCTGCTACTTTATGAGGACCAGAGTTGGGATGTGCTATATTTAGAGTGTCTTAAAGAGTTCTATTTAATACATAATGCCTTTTTGATCACCATTTAAAAAAATCTACAGAGACAAATAATACGGAAATGATACGCTAGAGGTATTTGCCTACATGGGGATGTTATACGGATTATTTATTTAGAATAGAAAGAACCTACTGACACATTTGCCTCCTTATCCTTATGGATGTGCTATTGTTAATAGGTTAGTGTAGACTTAACTAGACAGCATCCTGTACTATTTTTCTATAAAAAAGATTTAAAATCCAAGTAAAGCACTGTATGATGGTTATGTTGCTACTGACAAAGATGTATTTGCTGACATTGATGCATTTCATAAAGCACTCATAGTCTGGTCTGGTATCTACAGTGAACCAGAACACAATGGCTTTGTCATTACACTATCTTGAATTTGCAGCTATAAGTTGGATATAGTGAGCAAAGACTGGATTTGATGATGCTGTGGAATAGCTCTATAGAAAAATATGGTTTCTTATAAAGTTCTCTCCCTCTTGGTTGTTACAAGATCAGTGACTGTACACAAAGTAAAATAAATTCATTGTTTCACATTTTACACTTTTTTTGGTCTTTCTATCATTCCTAATTATGAAATACGCTCCCATCAGCCAAAACATTAAAACCACACACTAGTCAAATTACAAATAACGTTGATTATCTTGTTATGAGAGCACATGAAGCTCTGACACATATCAGAAAAATCAGGAGAAAAGACCTGAGAGACTTTAACTGGGTACAAACTGTTATAGCCAAATGGCTGTATAAGGGCCCCTCTATGCTAACCCCTGTCCACTGTAAAAAAAAAATTAAAAAAAGGGCATCCAATGGGCATAAGAAAATCAAAACTGGACCTTGGAGCAAAGTAGAAGGTCAGTTATGAAAAGAGTAGCTGGCAAGATTTACCCAAAAAGATAGACATTGATGCACTGTGGGAACAAGAGAACCGGGTGGTTAATGTTCTGCAGGGAACCATTGGGTCTAGGGGTTTGCGTGGATGTAAATTTGATGGGTAACACTAGTGTATGTAAACATGACAGGGTGGTTTTAATGTTCTGACTGTTCAGTGTATTTATGTTGTAGTTGCACGGTTTATGACTGTAGCCCATCAATTGATATGCATAGCAGCTGCCTCCCATGATTATAAAACAGGTCTAATGACATCCTGTTGACATAAATAGACCAGAATTTCTGACCAACGTTTCCCTCCGCCACAGAAGCAAGGCAAATATTCTGAGTCTTCATCTTCTAAGAGCTGTACTAGTCGCAGTCGCAGTTTCACAACGCTTCTTCTGGTGAGTCAGTAAGGTAAAAATCCAGACATATCTATTGACTATTTTAGATCCTCCTGATGAATTCCCAGACACTCCCAATACCCTGGGCTCCCAATACCCTGGGCTCTCTTTCCAGAGGAACATACCTGAAACAGGAGCCGACCCATATCCTTGTGAGTTGCACTTTTAATTGCTCTTTGTAAAAAATGTGGTAAATAAATACAATTTTAACTATAATATATAATAATAATTTTAAACGTATTATATTAAGATTACTGGATCATTTGCAACGGTGTCCAAAGCTTTTAAACATGCCAAATACAACAACATATTGCTTTCTTGATGTACATGACAACCAAAAGAATAAAAGATTTGTGTTTTGTGCTTTAATCAGTCAGTTTGACATATTTCTTTGTAGATAAAAGCATATAGAATAGTACAGTAAAGAATTTCTGCATTTGAGGAATTCAGTAATATAGACAGGATACAACACTTGATCCATATTGACCATAATAATTATACTGTATATGACTAGTCTAGTAATACTGGTAACTGATGTTCAAATGTCTAGTTCTAAGAGCACCAAAGTTGTTGTTTTACTATCTGATATAGTAGTGACATTAGATAATTATTGCAATTGCTATAGTAGGAATTATTACCCCTGGAAAAAATATTTCATATTTACAGATTATGGTTTATCCTCATGGCAAAGAAAGCAAGAACTTATATGACACAATGTTTGTTTAATAGCTGAATATTCTGACTTTCTGAAGACTTCCTCATTACTTAATTAGTGGCATATTTGTTTCAGATTTATTTTAAAAAATGTGAAATCACTCAATGTTGAGGAGAAAATAAATACATTTTATGTATATTATATATAATATCAGTCAAATACAGTTAGTGCTTGCTTTTCGTCCTCTGGATTTAATAACAGCCTGAATTCTTTGAGTCATGTACTTGTACAAACAAAACACAGCAATATTTTATACTCCTAGAAATATGGGATTGCGTGCAGTTCTGTCTCAGGCAGACATGTAAACAATTAAAGGTGAGGTCTGATTAGACACTGCCACAAGAGAGTGTAAAAGTGTTTCCTCTGCAGCCCTATAAAAATGCTCTCAGAGGATATTTTTAGGTACCGGTAGTTTAACTGTTAAGGGGAGATTATTGACTGCTGGACATGCCTCTATACTGCACTCGGAAAAATTATTAGACTGAGAGAAGCAAAACGCCCACCATGTAGACCGTTCTAAAGTAGCTGTTACGAGGTGTTGGGAACAGTGGTTCCATGTACAGCAAACAGGCTCCGTATTGCAAAGACATACCACCAGTGAAGAGGATTGTTTGATCTACCAACAAACACAAACATCTCCAGCAGATTCATTGTCAACCATCCAGAAAAGGTGGAACCTTGACTACACACCTGTGTCCCTGTCTGGAGCATTTCCATGTGCTTAGCAGATTTAAATTTCTTGTCACGGCACCCAATAAGTAACCTGCCACTGACAGCCAACCACCATTGCTTTTGTTTGCAGAGGCATTTATTTATTTATTATAAATTTTTTATTTCACGACACTGCGTCCAGTGGTGTCGTGAATAAGCTGGACTGCTAAGGACTGAACCTGTATTGTCTTTACGAACAATTCTTTACGCTTTAATCCTGCATTTGCTGTAGAATGACGATCCCTCAACTGCTGGTGTAATGCTCTGAGGAGCCATCACATAGCTTCCAATTAGCAAGCCTCACCCAGACACAACACATGGGGTTCTCAGGAATGTCTGTACCATAGTTCTTCCTTTGACTGCTTGGTCACCAAGGTATCAAAAAAATCAATCATTTATGAGACCAGCTAGGATGCTAGCTTCAGCAAACAATAAATGTTAAGGATCTAGAGAGTCGGCTGCGACACCTGTGAGAAAATATGCCACAGGATACCATACGGAATCTGTACACCTCCATGCCCAACCGTATTTCATCTTGTATTCAGGCTAGAGGCAGCCTAACATGGTACTAGAGCCTAAGCTTCTCATTTCACTCTAATATTGTAATTGCATACAGGATATCAACATTATTCTGGATCTGTGGTAGCCTAGCGGTTAAGTTACTCCCTAAATCCCAACTCTACCAAAAGCTTCCACAGTTGGATACTTAAAAAAGGTCCTTAACCCACCATTGCTTGAATAGTACGACCGTATTAACTGTAAGTTGCTCTGGATAAGGGTGTCTGCTAAATGCCGTAAATATAAATTATTCACACATATAAATTCCTGTTTGGTGAGTTATTTCTTTTGTCAAATGAGCGTACATCAAGTTGGTTCCAGCTGTTTGAATAGTAATTGACAGATCAGCTTTGCAGAGTAGAGTATTATTATAAACGGATTCTATTCATTTCCACCATATTTTTTTTCAATTGGTTTGATATCTAGACAGTTTTCTGGCCATGTCTTTCAACTGATATGATTTAATTGAGATGATTGCCATTTTTTCTGGTCCTGTACCTGACAAGTAACCTCATGTCAGAAATGAGTGGAAAAATGTGAACGTTTTCATGAGGCGGTCATCTGTATATTTATCATCAGCTCACCAAAAATTCCAGCATTATTTCCATGGTCAATGGAAATTTAAGATTCAACACTTATCCAAATATGACTTTTATTCACCCATTCACACTCCACAGCTGCTTATCTTTAGCTTACTATACCTTGTTTTGTTTTTTTCTCTGTTTCTGTTTTGCTTTTTTCTCTGTTTCTGTTTTGCTTTTGTATGTTTTCACGGCACTTTGCTTTGAGATTTCTATCCTGACTTATCTTGGCATCTTAATTGGTCTACCCATATGTTTTTATTTGAAAATGTTCCTAATTTGATTATACTTGTACAAAATGTTAGACAGTTGACTTTGCTCCACTCCATGTTGGATTTCCTTTTTAAAGTACTTTTATAATAATTTCCATCGATTCCATGATAAAAAAAAAAAACATTGATGTCATATCTGTGATTTGTTTATTTGCTAAACTGGATGATCTTCCTAAAGATCTGGTGAGTCCATATTTTTTCCAGGGGAAGTAAAGTTAGGAGAAACTTCAGAGCATTAAAGCATTCAAATAAGTCTTAACAGACATTTGTCTATGTGCTTTAACAAAGCTGTTCAGAAGAATAATGAAATATGATCAATAATCCTGTCATGCAAATCATATGAATATTCCTAAGTACAGTATTTGCAGGCAATAGCAGGAGAAAGTCTGAATCTTGGCCATGCATTTGCTGTTGTAAGAACAGTCTCAGTTTTTGCATTGTCATGTGTTCTAAAGGTGTAGCCAGTTCCTCTTAAAAGGCAGTAAAGTTCGGAAACTCGTAACAGAGAATCAGTGAGCTGAGTTCCCTGGTGATGACCAGCTTAAGTCTGTCCTCATGAATGGAGCTGCTCGAGTGCTGGCGGGACAAGAAAGGAGTAAATACAAGATTAGAAACGACACAAAACATTCAATAGTGCACAGGAATTAAACATAGTGATGTCATGTTCAAATGTAAGCTTATGTAAAAGCCAACATTTTCAATCCAATTATCTATCCAATTATCACATTATTAGACAGATCCACCGCATGTACATACATACAAACCTAGCACACGATTACTTTGAGACTACATGTGAAGCAGACCTCACAGCTCTAAAGATCATGACCTCAGATTTTACATAACTGTCTGAGTTTACTCTGGGTGCTCAAGTTTCCTCTTACATTCCAAGAACATATATTAAGTTAACTGGTGGTTTTAAATAGGCCCAGTGTGACAGCGTCAACCTAGTATTGATGTAAACTTGCTCCTGTAGTGAATCGCCAATCAAACAAAACTACTGGGGCAGCCAGGCTTCCCTCATAAGGTCATTATCATGCAGATATAAAATTTTAAAGTGTCGATATTAATAGAATCTGTATTAGTGAATCAAATGATTAATTGTCTCACTGCAGTACTGTGCTTTTCATAAATTAAACTGAAACTCTTTCCGATAAACAGCATTAGAAAGCATGAAAAATGTCCCCAGTCAAAACTACACATTGTGTATTTACTAATAGTACAGAACATTAGATTAACATCCATTTAATAATGGCTTTTAATATGTAATTTTGAGCCATGCCTGAAAGCGTGATCTTTACTGGCAGTGAATGGGGTGTGGACGTTTTGCAGAACAGAAGTTTACAGTTCACACTTCTTTATGATGATTGGTCAACCTCTCAATGGAGAGGAACTATAGACCCAGCTATAAGTCAGTAACTATCAATGGTTCCACCACAGATATTCCATGTCACTTATAATAATCCCACTGTTAACCGGATTTGCCTCTTTATTGTGATTTTTTAAAAAGAGGTTGCAGTTTTGTATAAATTACAATGTGTAAAATCTATTCCAATAAAGCATGGACGCAAAAGATGCGTGCGTTTGTCCCAGAGTAGGGAAATTCAAAAATATTGTTTTGTCTATAAGAGACAGTGGTAAGTGATTAGATTCGATTTGATTACATATATGCAGTAGATCTACAGATATATAGTGAGACAGACTGATTCTGTAAAGCGATTCTGATTTTTATGTGTATCAGTGGCTATTTGTGACAGGAGCAAGGTTACCCTAGAAAGACACTTTTATACTGGGCCAATTTAGAGTGACCATTTAACCCAGGTTTTTGACTTGGGAATCCAAGGTTGGACTTGAACCAGGAATCTGTGGAGCTGTGAAGCGACCGCACTAACTGCATCATGCACAATCTAATAACCCGAGTTATACCAGCATGATTTCACACATTCATATATACATCAAGTGGTGTTTGACAGTTTGTGATTCCTTTAGTATTTCCAAAAAGTGCAAAACGTGTACAAATGGAGGACATTTCAAGGCCACTTTACTTTTTAGTCCACCAACAAAGATCAGTCCAAGCGTAAGGTGTAAAATAATCTGCACAAATGGTACCAAGGTAACTTCTAAGGCCTCTTTCACATTGATTAGTTATAATGTTTGTGAGTTTACCATGGTAGATCAGTGGATAAATAGTAGCTGCTCTTTATCACTACCATAAGTAATGGGACATGGCTAAGATTAAATCTTATGGCATGGATTCACTTACTTCATTCCTGCTCATTCAAAAGCGGGCAAATTCAGGGATCATACTGAAAGAAATGAAGAGAAACCCCACAGTTGAAATTTAGCCTTAAGATGTTACGACTATGGGTCTTAATTCTTATATAAATACATATATATATATATATATATAAATAAATAAAAATACACACTGCTCAAAAAAATGGGGGATACTTCAAAACCCCTTATTTTTTTGGGAGCAGTGTGTATCATATAAAATCTATATTTTAAAATGTATATTATAAAATAATATTGTATGATACACACTGCTATGTCAGAACAACTTACCTTGCTTTTGTTAATTCAAACTTTTGCAATACAGTCGATTCCAGTTATCGGGACGCGATGGTTTTGGTCCCAATAACCGGCTGGTCCGATTAAACGAACATGCCCTATGTTACAAGACAGGACGTGCTATGTAACATATTAAATGTTT
>JAVSBV010000024.1:1463569-1483140 GCA_033117975.1 Parotocinclus spilosoma | reverse complement strand
GTAAATGGAAATGTTAGGCAAAGACCTGTAGGTGGCAGTAGAGGGCTGGGGAGAAACTGGAGTTTTCGGGTAGAGACGAAGAGTTTCTTCACAGATATTACATACTGTACATGTTCTTTGGTCCGATTAAGCAAATAACATTACACGTATTTAATAGGATTTGTTTCAGTACTTTAGGATTTGGTCCGGATAAATGACTGGTCCCATTAACCGGTGGTCCTATTAACCGGAATCGACTGTATTTATCTCTATTTCACTCACCCATCACTTTACATACAGCTACATACAGTTTTACACTCATTTTTCATTTTATGAGGCCCACTTGGCATAAAAATGCACTTTATGGTTCTATAATTACAGACTGTAGTTGGTCTTTTTCTCTACATACTTTGCTAGTCCCCTTTACTCTTTACTTTTTTCTAATTCACAGTGATGCTCTCAGGATTATTCTCAGCACTGCAATGACACTGATACAGTTTTGATGTGCTAGCATGTGTTGTCCTGATATGAGTGGATCAGACACAGCAGTGCTGCTGGAGTTTTTAAACACAATGTTTACTCACTGAGATCTCTCTTAGACACATCTTTCACAATGACCCACCTTCAGTATATCTCATCAGAGACAGTAGCTCATCTGTTGATACACAGTTTACGTTCATCTTTCTCCATTCCTTCATCAGTGCTTGTAGAACGTTGTCTACAGTATGCTAATGGATGGATGTTTGGTGGACTATTTGAGTCCATTCGTGACACACGGTATATACTGTGATACTAAAGTGCTTAAATATTCCAGAGGAATTGCTGTGTATGATCCACTCAGACCAGAACAACACACAAAGAGGTGGAGCTTAAAGTGATTGGTGAGTGTATTTTCCTTTCAATATATATTGTAAATTAATACATATTAAGTCTTTAGACTAGGCAGTAAATCTATTCTTCCACCTTTATAAACATGAATAAGACATACACACTACAGTGATTTATATTATACACATGATACAAACAGACACTGGACTGTTTACCAGAAGGCTGAGGGCTTTAATCCAGCTCTGACAAAGGCCACCACTAGTGGACCCTGGAGTAAGGCCCTTAACCCTCCGCTCGACCCATGATCTAAACTTTGCATTAAGAAGTTAGGCCAGTGGTGGCACATCAGAAGACCTAAGGTTAATGCACCCAACATTGAGAGACTACCAACAGTGTGGACTTAGGCAAGAACATTAAGCCAAAAATGCTTGGGTAATAAAACCAAGTACATGTTGTTAAATACACACTAACTAGAATGTAAGTATGAAAAGTCTTCCCAATCACCAGTATTGAAGCATAGCATTGTTTTGTCAATAATAGTACAATACTGTGCTACAGTCTTAGGCATTCTAGATTGTCCAGTTTATATTTTGCTTATCACTTAGATTTTGTGTTGTTTTTATATTTATTTTTATATTTATATTTTTACAGTCACATACTGTAGTTCATCTGTTTCTTTACATACCATGTTAGTCCACTTTACTCTGTTCTGTAAAGGTCAGGACCCCCACAGATAGTTGTTTGGGTGGTGGATCATTCTCAGTGCTGCTGTGGCGTGATGGTGGTGTGTTAGTGTGCTGTGTTAGTACAAGTGGATCAGACACAGCACTATACCCAGCCACCAGCATCCTGTGAATATGAATGATCAGTATACTACAGTATACTATCTCTAATTTAACATCTACAAGGTGGATCAATAAGGGGAACGTATCTAATAAAGTAAGTGAACAGTGTTTAAAAAAAAGAAGCACCACAGTAACACCACCATCATATCCTTGCAGTGCTGAGAATCATCCACCACCTATACATCCACCTGTGGGGATTCTATAGAGCAATGCTTTTGGAATTTTAAGCACCTCAGTGTCACAGTATATACTATGTGGCACTGATGGAGTGAAAATAGTCCAGCAAACAAAAATATCCAGCCATCAGCATAATGTAGGCAACGTCCTATGAGCACTGATGAACGATTAGAGAAAGATTAATATAAACTATGCATCAACGGATGAGCTACGGTCTCTAAAGCTACATATTTAAGGTGGAGTAATATGGTATGTGTGTCTAATAGACAGCATTGTGCTTAGAATGCCTAAGAGGATTCTACAAGGATGAGTTATTATGATATGGTCTTATGATGTTAAGCATTAGCAATCAATTATGTGCTTAGGTTTCTATGCTGCTCACAAAAAGTAGTTGATACTTCTAAATAATGACATATGCTCTAATTTTTATGAGCAGTGTACATCTAAAATGTAAATAATCTCTGTAGGGGAGCTTTATTAGTAGAGAAGCAAGAAAAGAGGCACAGACAACTAGCAAAGGGCAACAAATGAAAACAAACAGTCTATAGAGTATAAAAGTATGTGGACACCACCGCTGACTGGGGTTTTGGAGATTTTAAAGGTCACATTGTATGTAGTAATAATGTTAATAAAGCTTCCTTCATATAAAAGGTAGAGAATAATAAGTGAAAAACACTATTGATACAAGTCAGTGTACAGGGGGTGGGCAGCTGAAAACTAATACAAAGGTTGGGATTTGAAATGCCTTATTGTTCCTTAATCAAGATTTAACCATTTATTTTAAGTCGCTCTGGATAAGGGTGGCTGTTAAAAAGTGTAGGTCTCAGAGTACATGGTAACAAACCGAGCTGTTGATGAAGATATTAGGAAAGTTGAGGAATGACTCCAAGCGCTTGTCTAAAGACAGTTTTATTCTAGTTTTTAAAGTAGAAAGTCACCGTACATTTGAGGTTATGTTGCAACATTACACTGGTTCTGCTTTCCCCCAAAATGCATGCATGTATACGTTTCTCTCTCTATGATACTTGATATATTTTACATTTTTACATCCAAAAAATGTTAGCATTCCACAGTAAAAAGACAAACTGAGTAGACTGAGTGATTCCATTTGGTCAGCGGGACTGGGGACGTGGCAGGCATACCCCAGCATTATTCTAATGCAGAAAGAAGAAGCACTGGCAGCTTCCCGTTGATGACCCCTTACTGCTTTTGTGTCTAAATTTACCAAAAAAAAGAGATGGACAGGGTTGGCAAAAATAAAAGCAAGATCATAGATTCATCAGACAATGAAAGACAAATGAAGAGGCGAGAAGACAACAGGGGACGAGACAGAGGTAGGCACTGAAAATAGCATGTAACACTTAACATCCAAGTGGACTTTCCCATTGGGATGTAGAGTGTTACATGAATAATCAAGTGAGTCTAGTGTGTTACACTAGGGAGTGTGAAGAGAAGCATGTGGGAACAATCTGAAAATGACCCAATCCTTTATGGAGACGACTGTGCGACTTGAAGGTGTACACAGTGCTAGTTATCAGAATGATGCATAGCTCAGATATTCAGAACTACAAAGAACACCTTCATGCACAGATACTGAATAACCACCTCATTTTCAAATGTACAAAGCTTTCTAACACTGTAGCAATCAACAACAAGTCTGAATGAGGTATTGCCATTTTTTCTCAGCACATAATTGTACAAACAGTTTGGTATTAAACATGAACAGAACACCTCCAAAAAAATACTGTTGGTACGAAGACCTTGGGCTAACAATAAACAAGTTATTGGATCTACAAATAGAGTTGAAATATGTACAGGAGGCACTGGTTCAAACGAAACCATCAGTCTTGACATGTAAAAAAGAAACGTTTTCCCTCATAATACACCTTCATGATACACAGTTTGGACAGAGATGGATAAGGAGCTACAAGTTTTGGTTGCAAGCTGTCTGTTAGTTAACCAGCCAGGGTTATGCTGAAGAATTTCCTACAGCTTTGTAAAGACAACCTAAGAGAAAAAAGCCAGCAGAGGGACTAAGCATGGTGAAGGGCAACTAAAGTTTCATAAATCTGCTTCAGTGCACCTTGGTATACATTCTGGAGCTATACTAAAAGATCAGAGAATTACTATGTCTGGCGTTTTTTGCCCAGATGAAAAAGGAAAACATTGTACAGCGTCAGCACCTTTGTAAGACGTTTTCGATTGCGACATAAGTAAAATAGATAAATGTATTCATTGTGACCTGCATGTCAGAGGACACTAACATTTTACTATAAAGGTTCAGCATTGGTAAGATTCTATTACATGACTATGTATTCAAACAGCTTATTTTAGTTTTTAACAGGGTCTGGACCTTTTTTCCAGAATTCCAGAAGTCTGAAATCTCAGGGTTCTGTAACTGCACATCTCGATCTTACTGTTGCAAGTCCAGCATGGGTTTTAAACCCAGAACCTAAGGGCCCAAGCCCGGATAAATGGGGAGGGGTGGAGAAAGCAATGGCAAAACTACTCCACTATCCTGCCGAAATACTTCATGGATCACATCGATAAAGGACAGAAACGTCTGGAGATCGATGAGCCATCAAGTGACGGAGGGTCTGTACGGTTCATTCCATTCCATTCCAGTACCAGTTAAAAGTCTGAATGCACCTGCTTTCAATGTATTTTTCATTTTTTTATCAAATAATTGAGTAATAAATTAATAAATGTTGGCACTGACTGCCTAACGACTCCAATAGTCTTGTCATATGCAGCAGAAGTAACACATTATCTTCCTTTCCTGGGGCAGTTTCATTGAAATTTTTTAACACTTGTGTAAGAAGCTAATTTCAGTTATTTTATCATTAGCCATTAAATGAAAAGTTTTTATTCAAAAGAGAACTGTGATTTTTAGTAGGCGTTTCCAAACTTTTACTTTTGTGTACCGTAAATACACTCCAAATGGCTTCTGCTCTCTCTACTAGCTCTTACGGGGTAGGAGGGACATGAGAGGTGTAATTAGGAGTAAAAAGTCACCTAAAGCTACATTAATTACCTACATTAATTACCCTATAGTGATAAACACTGACTCAGTGCTGAATCTGTACAGTAAAATATTCATTCATTCATTGGGGTTCAGTGGTAGTGAAAATGGAGATAATGCTTACATTATGTGACGTTAAGTTCACTTATAGGCAAATAAAACGTAATAAATAATTGACAAAACTGAACAGGTGCCTCTAAATTCCTATAATAAACAAGAGTTTAGAGTTAGTATAAGGAATGTGATCATATCCTATACACTACAGATATGGATAGGCGTGGTGAAAAATGCTGGAGTATTCTGTTATGAGAAATACAAAATCGCTGGACACACACACACACACACACACACACACACACACACACACGTATATACAGACTGCATTGCCATGTATTTCAAATGAAGTGACCCATGATAACATTGTAAGGCTTCAAGCAGAGCCATTTCTCAGTGGAGCCTCATCTGCACTTTGTATAAAGTGGTACATTCTGACCTTTTCTTGCAACCCAGATCTTAAACTTGATCAAATATACATGCATGAAAGCCAAGCAAGAGACACAAAAACACAGGTTCTCTGAGAGGTCCATTCAGTGGACTGGAGGGTGACGGTCCCTGTTCTTCACCACTGGACATGTATGCAGTGAGAACTATAGGAGCTAAAGAGTGGTGGAATAAGAGAAAGATGGTGTTTCTCCTCTTCTTTGGTAGGTGAAAGATGGATGGAAGAGTGAGGGGAAAGAACCGAGTGAGGGAGTGAGGGGAGGAGAAAGGATGCTGTCTGTATGTCTGTGTCTGTCTGTCTGTCTGTCCTCTCACACTGTCGAAATCAATTTGATCTCCGAACTGTGGAATGAGAAGAGGGAGAGGCTGCCAGGTTGGGTTCAGACATTCATGCAACACACAGAGCTCAGGGAGCGACACAAGCTAGGGCTAATTATGCTAATTGTGATGCTGAGAGCTCATGTAGTTAAAGGAATGGATAAACTATTAATGCTAATTATGCAGGCAATCTGGGAAAGCAGCTAGCCGCCACATACAATAGCATCATTTGCATAATGCTAACTGGTGGCTAATGGATTTTGCTCATCATTAGCATTTTATTTAACAATTCCTTTAACGTCTTCCTTAAGATAACACTAATGGAACTGCATCAGACGTAGGGTTGGGTAGAACAGTTGCATTTTATCGATTCAGATTCTGACTCTGATGTAATCCGTTTCAGTTATCGATTCCACTTTTCGATTCCAAAATGATAATTATAATTAATTAATTAATAATAATAAAATAAGAATATAATACTTATTATACTCCTACTTATATACAATTACTCCTGGTAAAAAGCACTCGGTACTGCTCCAATGAGTATTCTTTATTCAATCCCATTTAAACCTACAGTATTTTATTTATCATGTTAAATCATAATAAAAATGATGATGTTCCATTTGGATCACAGGTTCATCATTTTAGCAGGGAGATGTATGTATCTTTGGTAATCTGCTAAATGCTGCACAAGTTACACAACTTCCAACAATCCAATTAGTTTGGATTTGTTTGGGTTTGTCTATAGTCAGTAACTTAACCACTTGGCTACTACAGTCCCAGTAGAGATTACTTAGTAGTAACAGAGAGGTTTCATTTTCCTATCGCTTTGTACCCATTAAGCCTTTCAGACTGTAACGCAGCATTTGTGCAAGTCGGTCAAACAGCGCAAAACTGAAGCATTGCATGCTGGTGCTTCAAACGATGTGCTTCTTTAGAGGTGAAATGTCCTTTACAACAAATCAACTTCCAACACATTTCTCTGAAAGTGGAGCTAAATTTCAGAATGCTTTTTAGCTTTGGATTTTCTGCTAATGCTCCAGCTGAGCATACTAAAAAAAAAAAAAAAAACAACAACAACACGGGAATACGTAGGTGATCGCAGGACACGCTGGTCCTCTAGGATACATGCTTTATTCCTTCACAAGAAGTATTTTTGGATTTTTAAAGCCTAAAATGCGTTAGTAGGTACCAATAAGTGGAATCCAAATTCTATTTTATTTAAGTGTACCTGGTTCTTGAAATTCTGGAACACTTGTTCTGAATCGAAAATGGGCTTTGATACACAACCCTAATCAGATGCCATTTTTATAATAAAGCACACTAAATAAATCAATAATTTATCAATGGATGCCAATTCGTCTTCAGTTCATAAAATGGACTGCAATGGCACCAGTTGTGTGTCCGTCTACACAACTCAAGATAAACAGTGTGAACCTAATGGTGCTTAACTATTGACTTATAAAGACAGATGGAAGAAGCAAAAGCAAGGGGTCAAAACAAGCACAAAACAGAATGAAACAATCAAAACAATAAATGAAGGAAATATAAAAAATAAAAAAGGGTTTGATTTACAGGAATCCTGCAGTTTTCGTTTTTCAGTGTATAAAGTAAAGATCATTCTGCCCTATTTAAAATAATGTAGACCAGCTTAACTTCCATGGAGGCTCAAACTGATTGACTAGCAAAACCTACTTTGCTCACAAACAGCACGCATGCTCTATTCAGTAGGCTAAAAGCTCATTTCTGCAGGATTCTGCATCTAGGGATGAAAATGATCTTTCCTTTTGCAAGTTCAAATCTTTGTTTGGTCTCTTGAAATGTAGTAAACTATCCACAGAAGTAAACCTAAATCTACGAAGCTTCATCTGTGGGAAGGAGAGTACTGGGAGATGATTGACTATGGTGCTCAACTATACTGCTCACAAAAATTAGGGGATATTTCAAAATAAAACATCCCCTAATATTTGTAAGCAGTTTATATGGGGTGTATAAAGATTTTGAAACCCATTTAAACAAACAAGGTTAAATCCCCATCTGTTCATCATGGGTTTGGGTACACTGGTTGGTGACCCGCCCACCTTATCTCCTATTAGCTCAAGCTTCAGTTATGGACGGCTGCTCCTTCTGCAGGTCAAGCAAACAAGCAAAAAGCATTTGCTTGCAATGTTCATATTGATTTGGAATAAAAAAAAACTTAAAAAAAAAAAAACTAAACTAAAACTAGAAAGGTAGAAAATGATATAAAGTGGGTATAACAGAAAATATAAAGACCAACATAATTTAGAAAAATCCCTAAATGATAAGGATTAGTAATAATATGGATCATATTTCATCAAGGACTGAAAGTGTACTGTTCTTAAATTGCGTAATATCTAAAGGTCTTACCTTGTTGGAAAGCGAACCTCGTAGTCATCAAGGCCTTGCTGTGGAAACAGAAAAAGACCCCATAAGCAACGTGCATCACCTCACCTAGTGCAAATCTTTGAGATTTCAAAATGTTAATGTTCAAGTAGACTATTAGGACATCCTCTATTCATTTCATGCAGACAAATTAAATATCACTTATACACTCACAAAACACTTAGGATTGCTATTCTTATATTGGGCAGGGCGGTGATGTTGTAGCCCATCCAGCTGTACAGAGTAGTCCTCTGAGTTACCATAGCCTTTCTGTTCCTCAACTATTGCAAACTGCTCATTTCAAGTTTTAAAACAAAACTATACCAAGATTTACAGATGTAAAAAAATATTAATTCCAAGCAAATTCCATATTACTTCATAAACCAACAACAACAAATCCTAATTTGGGCTAAACCTTTTCCCAACATTCCATGATCTGCCACTAGGCAAAGACACGAATTTACCACTAGATGGCACCATTAACGCGCTAACATGGCTTAACACGATGCGCTGTATCACATGAGCTGGATGGTAATGGGTACAGAAGGAGTGAGGCTTATTTAGAACACTGTGTACAGTCTTGGGGTTGCTGACAAGGGGAGAAAACAAAACAAAAACTACAGTATAAAAGTGTTTTATACTGATTACATATAATCACTCGTATATCATACGAGCCTGTTTTGAATAAATATTGTGCATAGTAATATTTACATTTTTGTAACTAATAATAATAATAATAATGATAATAATCATTATCATTATTATTATTATTATTATTATTATTATTATTATTGTCTTTGTATTGTGGGTTGTGGATAAAAACCAATTATCTATTAACATAACATCTTCTGTTCCCTTCCTTTCGTCCTGCTGCTGTCAGTTTGTGTGCGCATACATTCAGCAAACATCACTTTAAACAAATTGCAGTGCAGTGCTCTCACACACAATCACGCACTCTCACGCATACACACACACTTTTCTCAAAGTAATGTTCTGACTGCTCTCTCTGCTCAGTTCTAATGGAGCCAGGTCTAACTGGTATATGCTGTAAAGACAGAACTGCTGACTGCACACTCATTACGGAAAAAGGGGAACATACCAAATACTAAATTCAAGTTTCACTCAAACATACTGCTCACAAAAATTAGAAGATACTTCAAAATAAATAAATTAAAAATCCCATTATAAAATATCCCCTTATTTTTGTGTGCAGGGTAGTTATGCTGATTATACAACTTGTAATAACAATAGAATTTAAAATAGAAGAATTTTCACTAGTGCTTTCAAGAGTCTCACAAGTGGCCTGATCTGTATGTGTTCATATTGTGTTTTGTACCTGTGAAAATCCCGGCCCTGCCATGCTGTATGGTCTCTGTCTGCCCAGTGAGGCATGTTGTGCCATGAATCGAGAGCTGGAGCCGTAATCAGGAGATGGGAAAATCATTGGTTCCCTCTCTAGGAGATTCCCTGTGCTGGAGCTTCTACCACCTTGCTGCAAACTACAAACGTAAACACAAACATTACCCAGTTGTGTAAACCACGGTCTTCATTTCTCCAGTACTGATTTATTAACCCAAAGAGTTAACGTACTTCAGTGTAGGTCTGTCAAATTTATATTTATATAGTCATTCATTAAGCTCTGTCAAATTCAGTTTGTTATGAATGACTGTCTATACATCTGAAGCCAGTCTTTTTTGATTGCTTGTTTAGCGGATCCGCCGACGATCATAGTTGAAGAATAGCAAAAAAAAAAACCCCACCTTTTTTTTTTTCCTATTTCTCGAATCCGCAGCAGCACCAATGGTTGAAATTTGAAAAAAGAATATTATAATGTTTTTTATTTTTCCGCCCTCCGATGGAGAGCCAACCGTTTTCTTCTGTTCATTAAATTTTTTTCCAGATTTACTTTAATTTAATTGTAGGTTAAATACATTTTATTTTAAAATAAAAATTCCTTTTAATTTCTTTCTCCGTCCTTGTATTGATTCCACGTAGTCCTTGAGAAATTGAAAAGTGCTGAAAAATAAAGATTTGTTTTTTCCTCCCTTCTCAGTAGATTCTTAAGTAGGGACATCCGATAAACAAGCAATTAAAAATGTCTGGCCTGAGCTGTAATAAAGGACGTGATAGCGAATAGAGAAAGTTCTAATTGGCAGTTAGGTTTAGGTTTACCTGACGCCCAGTCTGCTGCCGTCTGTTTCAGGGATCACTCTGGTGTAGGAGAAGGGGAACCATCCACGCCTGCAGCACACAAGTCATCATTAAAAAGTGTATAAAAGCAGCACATCGATTTATTCAGTGCTTTAAACCTGCATTATTGTATTGATGCTGTACTTTTAAATACCCATTTCTGCATTTTTGCAAGAAAATCAACAAAACGTGTAAGGCACTCTGGTGGCGCCGTGATCTAATATGCCCGCCCCCCACTGTAAGGACTCTTGTTAAAGTCCCTTCCAGCTTGGTAGGGCATCACATGCTGCCTGAGGGAGGTTAGGCCAGTCAGAGGATCACCCCCATTGCTGCAATAGCAATACATAACTAGTCCTGCCATGGACTAGAGCCCCATCCACAGCACACTTACAGCCTGGGGATGGGCACTAAAACAAGCATAACCAGGAAAAACTGAGCTTACAACATGACAGAAAACCAAAAAAGGTGTAGAGATAAGTCACTTACATCCTTGTCTTTTCGCTTTCTCCGTAGTGCCAGCCATCGCGAGCCTCAGGCACCAGCAGTGTGATGATGTCACCTTCGGTGAAGCTTAGCAGTGTGTTGTTATCTCCAGCTGAGTGTGAAAAGATGGCCTGAACCCGGGTCCTTCCATTCCTCTCCAGGCCCGCTGCCACCGAGCTCGACCTGGGCAGGGTCTGGGTCGCCACTGGGGGTCAAATGAACAGAAGTTCAGTAACAATCAGAGGATGGAGTGAAAAACCACTCAATCAATTCAGATTCCTGGATGAAGGTGGGGTCTAACTGGCAGCACAAGGTGGGATCTATATCACCATCATAGGGCATGTAATAAGCGCACACACACGCACACTCACACGCACGCGCGCACAGCATTTCTTTGGAATGTGGAGAGACTCCATGCATGCTTGGGAAGAACATGCTAGCTCCACACAGGCAGCGGACAGACTGGGACTCGAACCCGGGTCTGAAGCTGTGAGGTTAATCACTGCTCCACTGTGTCCCTTTGGAGGAAATTTATAATAAAGCAAATACTCTGTATTTGAAGCTGCCTGTATTCAAAATGGCTCCCTATAACAACAGAGACTTACTTTAGAGCACACGTCCCAAAAATACACTCACAATTTATAAGCAAATAGGAAGCTTTCTGCATTTACTGGCAATATTACTGACAGATGCATCCTCGTCCTGATGTTGCTCGTCTACGTTATTTGTTTTTAATCCTGTTTGCCAAGTCTGGTTTGGACTGAGCAGGTCTTTTATTGACAGCTGCTGAAATGTCAGCTGCTGAAATGTCATTAGTGCAATTAGCTGTTAATTAAGTACAGCTAATTCAGTGTTGGGTAAATGCACTGTAATGTCGTATACTCTGCACAATTATTATGTTTCCTGCAACTATCCTTCAGACACCAGCTGTGTCCTTCACCCATTTTCCTGGCTTTTTTAAGCCTGTCCTTTCTACTCCCTCCAGGTCTGCCCTGTTTTCATTAAGCATGTTTGCACTCTTAGAGAAAGAGAAAGAGAGAGAGTGTAGATAGATGGCCTGTTTTTGCTGAACACACCATCTGTCCTCACATAGCCTATTCCAGGAAAGGTCTCTAAGCACACTCTTAAAGTTTACATTGACATTTAGCAGACGATCTTGTTCATAACTGATATAATCTTATGATGTACGATCAAAGTGTTTGTCATTTATTCATTATCTTCCGCTTAATCCACATGGGGTCACGGGCCAGTCAGTGCCCACCCAGCAACTCTGGGCGCAAGGGCAGGAACGACCCTAGATGGGGCGCCAATCCATCGTAGGGCGCACACACACATTCACACACAAAGGGCTACTTTAGAGACACCAATTAACCTAACACACATCTTTGGAATTTGGGAGAAAACAGGAGTACCCGGAGTAAACTCACACAGACACGGGGAGGACATGCAGACTCCACACAGAAAGGATCCAGGCCACTCTACCCTGGGATTGAACCTGGGACCTTCTTGCTGTGAGGCAGCGGTGCTACCCAATTATCCAATTATTATTATTATTATTATACCTAAATATACCTAGAAGTGGACATTACTGGTCATTAGACCGCTGTGACTTCCTACTGTAAGTGCTGCAGTTTATTTACCTGCTTAAAGGTTTAAGAGTTTAAAAGGTGATACTCCCTTGCCTGTTATGAATGTTTCAGTGGTTGGTCCTGGGCAGCCAGTGAGGTACATTACTGTGTGCTTATAACTGAACAACGATGGTGTCCTGTATTTTCCCAAAGACGTGATTTGCATAACAGTATAGGCTTTTTCCCCTCTGTAAATGGTAGCGTTCCATTCATGATTTCAGCGATATCTCTGACACATTTACGTATCATTTGCATGCAGATTTCTTGTGAAAATACCATTTACCCTGTACAACACAGTAGCATAATAAGACTACGTGACCATGGTAATGTGCTACCCAGATGTTCTTACCCAGAGTGCTTTTGCCTTTAGTGGGTGCCACTTTGCGGACAGGCAGCGTGTTGGAGTAGATCTCACTGCCATGTCGATGTGCATGGGGCATGGTCGACTTGCCATGTGCAGTCTGGCTGTCCAGCCAGCGTTGGTAGTCTTCTCCTCCGTGAGCGCCAGGTGTGCCGTTTAAGATGGGCATGCTCTCCATTCCCATCATCCTCTAAAGAAAAGTAGCCAAAAAATTTGCCAGGTCATCCTAATGCCCTTTGTAAATATCTGCATCAAATCTTTGAATTTTGGACTGGTTTTACATCTGCTGACATCAAGTTATTTTCTTCTAATTAAGTAACTCTTGACTTGTTAATAATAAATAAACTAGCTGTATCTAATGTTCCTGATAACAAACGTGCCATACTGTTCTGTATAATCCCCTGTGGATTTTTTGTTAAAATTACAACACTCTGGCACTTTAATTACACGGTTCCTTAAGGCAAACAAACCACAGACGCTAAAGTGCGACAGGGTACGCACAACTGTAATTTTGTTAACAGCAAAAATAGCATTGCTTCCTGTACTGATGTGAATATTTACACACTATCCACATGAAAAATTGCACACAATAAAGGAACTTAGTTCAGAGATTTATACAGGTCATCTTTGTCACTATACAACCTGAAACCATTCAGCATCTAACCGTTATAAACAAAGTGAAAAATAGAACTGTTCCAATGTTTGGATAAGTGATCAGTCCCTCTACTACACTATAAACTTGCTTGGGTACAACCGATTATCTGTAAGATCTGAACCTGATAACAATGGTAGTGGTTTTAATGGTTGACCTTAAATATGGCATCTTATTTGTGCGTCTGATGCCATGTGGTGAAAAAGTATGTTATGTTTTCAGTTGGTACTAAATAATTTGTCAACTCAACTTAATTTTCTAGATTTTAGATTAGAGTAGATTTTACAACAGACCTACAGAATAAGGGCCATGTAAGTATAACCAATTAACCTAAACCATGTCATTAAACTGCGGGGGAAACTCGAGTACCCTGAGTAAACCCATGCAGACACAGTAAGGACATGAAAACTCCACACACAAGAACCCAGGACCTTTTTGCTGTGGGGTACCAGTGCTACCCACAAGCCACCATGCCCGAAAATGTAATAAATAAAATAAAATGATATACAGACTATATTTTTGTTAATATATAATGAATAAGTGAGTGAGTATCTGCATCATTTCGTTCAGTAAACAATTCATTGAGAAACAGTACGAGGACTGGAACTGATCTCAGTCAGGACTGAAGGAAAATGGATGTTGACAAGAAACCTGTGGATCTAAACACAAGACAAAAAACAAACACATTGGCTTAAGAAAAGGAGATGGAATGTATCCGAGTGGCCAAATCAGAACCCTGACCTAAATCTGACGTGGATGGACTTGACAAGAAGATCTGTTGGTGCTCAACCTGAATTTTGACTGAATTCTTCAAATTCAAAACACTTCTGCAAGGAAGAATGAGCAAACGTTGCCCAGTGTAATAAAACTGTAAATGGAGCTGAAACAATATATTTTTCTTTATTTAAAAATAAAAAATAAAAAAATCCTATTTCAAAAGGGACAATTGTGCTGATTGTGCTTTCTCTGGGAATCATATGCTATGTAAATACTTCTGCCACAATCACTGTAATCAACAGAATCAAATTGCTGAGGCCTTCAGGAACATCTGGAAATGTAGTTGACTAAAATTTGTAGGACCTTGAAAACTTCCTTGAAAACTGAAAAGCTGAAAGATGGCATGAGAATTGATTTGAGGGGGGAGTAATCTAACCACAGGGCAGACTACTTTCTAATCCTTTTTAAACACACTTCATTCACTCACCTGTTGGCTACCCATAATAGCAGCCATTTCTGGGGAAAAAGGCAGAGGTTTGGCCCCTGGCATAGGCTCTGAGATCACCAGGTTGGATTTGGAGGTGTGCTGTGGACCCAACGTTCCAACTGCGCCCATCTGCTGTGAGAGTAGGACTGCCCGATCAGGGAGTTTATGAGGGTCAGCACAAGCCTGCTGCCACATTGGGATCTTCTGCATCAGCAGGTCTTTACCCTGAGCACAAACAGAAGAGGATAGTCTCAAAACTGGACCTCCATTCAGATTCAACAGTGACGTCTTTTGGAAATGGTTTGTGCATTGGAGCTGCAACTGAGCTCAGCCTGAAGTTCCAGGCATGCCACAGAGTCACTGTAGATCTTAATTCAATTAGTGATTGTGTCCTTATTCAATTCTGTTGTCAGGAACTGGATGTGGGTGGTATATTATATTATTGCACGTAGTGTGATTTAATACATTTTCTCCTTTGCAGGCTAAAGAAAATCATCATACCTCTTTGAATAGTCACTTTTTTGTCTCACAGTCTGACAGCCAGCTTTATTTACAAATTTTGCCCTAGTGTTTCACTAATGAGAAAAATGGCACTAGTTAATAATTTTACACGTAGATATCTGTTCATTTCCCCTTGCATACTTGTTCATGTTTAATTCGATTTTGTGGTGCTGCTCTCTTCAAGTCTAATCTATAAATCTATTGGATTAAGGTCAGGTTTCTGACCTGGCTACTCAACGACACTCATTTTCCTATCCTGAAGCCACTGCATTGTTTGTTTATGGTAGTGTGTTTAGCATCATTGTGGTTCCGGAAGACGAATCACCTGCCCATCTGGAGGTCTCCGGGTTGATCCTTAACGCTGCCTCCCTCTATATAGTGTTTGCAGGTACTCCATGTGTCCACATGGGTTTGATCTGGGTGCTTTATTTTATTTCCACATTTCACAGACATGCATTAGGTTAATTGGTCGATCTAAATTTGCCCAGTGTGTGATGTTAAATTGCTCCTGCAATTTAAGTGAATAGCCATTGATGCTGATGAATTAACAACTAAACAAACCTGTCAATTTCCAACTGTCTGCCAGACAGGCTGCAGGCTTTCCTCAGCTATTTGGGTACGTTTCGACTAGACAAATACGTCAGCGACAGAAATGTTGCCACCACCATGCTTCACCCTCCATGCTTTCTGGTGGTGTTGTTGGATTTTCCAACTTTGTACCACTAAAGTGCAAAACCTATTGCCACATGGCAACAACTAGAAAAATGAGACTCTTGAAAAATGAGTTTTTTCTGAAGAGGCTTCTTTTCTGCCAACCTGGTATACCAACTTTGCATAACACTTGTGTTTCCATATTCACAAACTGGAAGGACTGTCCTATTCAAACAAAGTGCTGGTTGTGCTATACACATTCCACTTCATAACAATCCATCAAATGCTTCTCCGAGAGATTGTTAAAGCCTCTGAAATGTTCACCTAACTCGTGCCATTTCACAATTGGTCCACCTCTGGTGAAATACTGTATGTGTTACAAACCACTACCAGTGGCAACATCCTCAAAGATCACTTTGAATTATGCTGAAGCAATCAAACCCACTACAATTGATGTCAAATGGCCGGTTAGCCTAGTGCATGTTCTGAAGTTGAGTGGTTGTACCTGAACAAGTTGTTACTCTAAAACAACTCATCACTTATCCAACCCAGGAATTTTACCAATTAGATCTAATCTACAGGAACATTTTCTGCGCATAATTTGACTAAATGGTATGATGACTTTCTTTTGGCACTGTATCACTGACAGAGTAAAGTGTTGTTGTTTATCCACTGTATTCAATACTTAGGATCTAAGCCTTTTTATTGTGACAATGAAAACCCAATCCATTCACGTTCCCAAAACAATCCTTGTTGTATGTTAATACTTTTTGTATATTAATACTTGTATGTAAATGGGGTGAGAAATGCCATGCTGCCATTTCTTTTTACCCTTTGCATCCACTTCTGTTTCATACCGGTTCAGTACTGAGCAAAAGTCTTAGGGAAAGCCACACTAAATGCTTTCTATTGTAGCCTATAAAAGCTGTTGTTTTCTGATTATCTAATTTCTCTATTATCTAATACCTAATTTCTGGGTGTATACTAATAAAGAGACTAAAATAACAATATATGCGAATTATGCCATCACTAAAACACTGCTATATCTGAGCTAATTAAGGCCCAAAATGTTTGCACTATACAGTGTACAATTTTATAGTTAGGAAGGGCAATCCTCCAAAAAAAAACCTTTTCAATTACACACCTCACAGAGCAGTGTGTGTAAACTCCACATCGATTTGAATTCTTATGTCAGGACATAAGACATAACATATCATCATAAAAAGAAGATTTTAATAACAATGTACTTATATAACTAAAGTTTTCTTTCATTGTTTGAACTTAAGTTTCTGTTTTGCCCAAACCAACTCTACCAATTTATGGTTCAGTACAGCCCCCAAATCGAGCATGAATGGTACTTGCTGTAATGTTAAAAAAAATGTTTGGGGCTGGGGATTACAAAATCAATGCATATGAAGCTTTAACAAGCTGTTTACACATTCCCTGTTCAGTACCTTAAAAACTGACGGCTCAGTGTGTGTTCATGTATGTCTGATAAATGAGGTTTAAAGAGTGAGACAGACAGACAGTAACAGAGGGACAGAGATAGACCACCTCCACGCTCCTTCTCTGAGTCAGCCTCCACTGGTCTCCTACTGAGGAAATTATCACCCACAGCGCCAACCTGCCACCCACACTGGTACCTGCCAAGGGCATCGTGACCAGCCCTTGTGGGGCACTATAAATGCTTTATGTTGAAAAAACTATTTTAATTAAGGGAGTTTAGTAAAAACCTGTTTAATCCTGACTTTACTGCTGCTTATTAAAGAAAGATTCCTCTACTGGGACTGTACCAACCAAAATTTGTTATATACTGTAGTTTAACCTAGTATAACTTCAAGTAAATGCATATAATGACCAAGTCATGCCACTATACCATTGTGGCATGTGAAGATGATTGTTCTTAGTTTATCTTCATAATTAGCACACACTTCTTACTGATATCTCTGTGGAAGACAGCCATCATGTCTGTCTGTCTGTCTGTCTGCTTAGTTAGAATCATTGGAAGAGAACTGGTTGTGGGGACGGTTCAGAGCTCCAGAGATTATGGTAACTTCATGGGCATATAGCCTTTTCAGTGAGCTACACTTTGCTCTCCTAACAGAACTGCTTCTTTAGTGTAGGTGCCTAACAGTCAGCATCAGCCAATTAGAGATGAGGTGAAGCATCCATGTATGCTTTCCCAGATGGATGGGGAATACCACAATCTCCACCCACATGCACTGATATCAGTGTTTTGTTTTTTTTCCACAGTGCTTTGTGGGGGGGTTCAGTGAACTGCTCACCATCTCTACAGTGTGGTGATTCCTGAAGCAGAAACCTTCTCATTGTTTCATACACATTCTCAATAGGCACTTGTACACTGGAGTGCAACTTTTTTCACAATTCTGAGAGCTGTTTGACAAAATGGACATATCCCATGTGTTCATGCAGCCAGAAATGAGGACCTTTGTAGTTCTTGTAGTGCTAAAGAAATTTCCTATACACAGCATTCTTACTTCAAGGTAGGTACTTTTCTCAGTGCATAGGAACACAGAACGATGCAAGTATGGGATCCAGACATAGTGATGTCAGTATATAGTAATTGGACTAGACACAGGCATCTGTGTTGAGCTAAATAGGCATGTTTAAATATACTTGTACACCAATAGTCATAATCAACATATCTTTGCACTTAAAACAAACAAAATAAAAAAAGAGTAATGATAGAGAAACACAGACAGTCTAACCGTGAAGTCCAGGAGGAGGTGCAATGCAATTTTGGGTCAACTAAGCGAAATTCACAAGGATTATGTCAATTCAGCATCACATAAGCCCTGGAACTTAAGCCCATAGTTCTCAGGGAAGCTCAGTTGAGGGTAGTTCCTCAAACTGTTTGATGAAAAAGTGTCTAATACCTACATCCACAGTGTTCGCAGTCTGGACACTGTTCTTATGCAACTGGGCCAACCCTCCCTTTCTGTCTGCTTTCCTCCTCCAGACACCTGTCCTCCCACTGCTTTGTTTATCAGACTTGCAGCAGTGTGGGGCACGCACCGAACGGAGGAGAGGGTAAAGAGTTCCCTCACTCACAATCCTGTGGTGGTGTCACTCATTATTTTACAGTTTCTCTACACCCACACAGTCAGTATAATGCAATACATGTGGCTCACCGAGCATTGCATTGACCCATGTCTGTTCATCTGGTAGTTATTAAATCCCACACTCAAGTCCAGGATTGATAAGACCAGACTTTAAAAATACAAGTGCAAACTTAGTTGTGTACTCTGGCAAACCGTATGTAGACCATTCTATAGCAGACATGTTCACATCAAAGCAGTTCAGCAACATAAGCAGTAGCAGCAGCGATATGAGCAGTAAGATGAGAGATTTTAGGGCAGAAACAACCATTCAGAGATGCATTTAGGTTTAGTACCATGATTGCTGGTTAGTGAGCAAATCGAACTCATACTAATGGAAGCAAATGACAAGGACAATCTATGTGTAGAGCATGTGGATTAAGGTTAAGATACTGGACTATGGATCATAAGGTTGAGGGTTCAAATCCCACCTCTACCACAGTTGGGCCCTTGAGCAAGGCCCTTAACACACAATTGCTTGGATTGTAAGACTGTATTAATTGTAAGTCGCTCTGGATAATGGCATCGTAACAAATAAAGACGTGGTACAGTGTACTGAATGTCTGATTCAATTTGTGGAAAATGGCAGAGCAGATGTTAATGATTGGCAAAAAGAAGTGATTGCATTTGGGTGTGGTAAAGGCCAGGTGTTTGCAGGTGTATCAAAGCATATGGTCATACAGTTCTACCAGCAGTGACTGATGGACTG
>JAVSBV010000024.1:1442544-1463469 GCA_033117975.1 Parotocinclus spilosoma | reverse complement strand
CTTCGCATGCTGAGTACCTATACATTGTGTTGTAGATCGTTTCGAAAAACTTGTTTGCTAATTTATTTTTCAATGAATAAAGTTTGTAAGCAACAGTAGTTCTTGTTTGTACGTTCGCTATACGTGTAAATGGCACAATAAAGGTTTAATTAACATTTAATATGTTACATAGCACGTCCCATTTTGTAACAGAGGGCATGTTTGTTTAATCGGACCAGCCAATTATTAGGACCAAAACAATCGCGTCCCGATGTGGTCCGATTAATCGACTGTATGGCATATTGTCAACAACTGGACCCAAAAATTTCAACCTTGCATTCAACACTCTATGCTCTTTAAAATTACCACATCTGAAACTCATATTAGCATATCAGTGTCACTGGTGTGTCAGGAATGGTCCTTCAACTTCCATATATTATCTGATAGGTTGGGGATGGAATCGATAAAATGCGAGTAGCATTAGATCAGTAGATCGTTAGCCAATCAAAAGACAAGCCAGTGGGAAAATGTGTTGCTCCCTCCAAATGCCTGCACACGCTTACACCTGGGCCCTTTCAACCCTGAGCACCACCATATGAAAAACATCTTCTGGAGACTCACCATGTCCTCCAGCTGCATTTGGATCTGTCTGTGAACCTCTGCCATCTGAAAGAGTACATCCCCTAGACAGAGAACCAGAGGCTTATTATAGCACATTCCTGTACACACCCATGCTTCGCCATCAACATGCATCATGCAGTTACACAAAAACAATATAAGCTATGTGACAAATAAAGAGAGAAAGAGAGCAGCAAAGGAGGTAGAGAGAGAATGATTAATGGAGACAAAACGTGAGACAAATCCAAAAATAAAGTCACAGACTTCAGCAATCATTCCTGAGTAACCATCGCATCACACGCTTAGGCAAAATAATGTATTTTTTTTAAAAGCAAGCACATGAACACATTAATGTCAGAAACAAATTGGTCATAAAAGCAACAGAAAGCAGAGCCTTCATGCAAGGTGTCTCAGTGTGTGAGGTATGCAGGGTACCTACACGCAGCTTCTTCTGATTATGCAATGCATTGTGAAAAAAAAACAAGAACTAATGTGAGCAAGAACAGGTACAGTAACCGGGTGATGACATTACCCTAGTGAAAAGAAGACAAACCCTCCCACTCCATTTTCCCCGTTTACACAGCCAAACCTGATTAATATGGATCAGAAGGGTGAGGTTCCATCATAAACATACATACATCCGAAAGACAAAGATGGCATTTTATACTGAGCAATGTGAATCGTTTTGGTAGGTACTGGTATCCGGGTGTGAAATGACAGACAACTATGGAAGTTTCTTACAAAAATGCTGTATTTAAGAGTAAATGCTAACACACTTAATATAAGCTGCAAAGGGTTATGCCCAAATGGGGAACGCTTGCTATTTAGTTGTTTGAGCCATAAATCAATTCTGTATCATGATGTTTTGAGAAGGCCTTTGCAAAATCAATGCAAGCGCCATGCAGCAGTACAAATCAAGCCGCGCCCAAGCAGTGTTTCTGGTAGTGCCGGCATATATAAGGTGGCTCAGTGGTTAAGGCTCATGACTGGCATCCAGAATGATGTGAGGTCAAACGTCAGCTTCACCAGGCTACCACCTTAGGATCCTTGCATAAGGCCCTTGACATCCAACTGCTCAGCTCAATTACTCAAGTTGCTCTGGATAACAGATTTCAACAAATGCTGCAAATACATAACAGCAGGGACTGTGATAGATTACTGGTTAAGGTACTCCACTCTAACTGGAGACCAGAAGGCCTATTCCTACCTCAGCCCAGCTGCCACTGAGGGCTCCTTGAGCTACACCCTTAACCTACAATTGTTTGAGTTGTAAGACCATAGTAGCTCTGGATAAGAAGGTGTGCTGAATGTACCATTTGAGTCTCGGTTCACCCAAAGTGTTCTACATTGCTCCATTGTAGAACAAAGCTAGGGGAAATAAATCAGACTTCCAGTTTCAAACAGCTTTGGAATAAAAAACTGAAAAGGTTCATGTGGTATGCAACTTATCATCACTTGTAGACATTGTTGTCGTTCCAAAAATTGCTCATCGAGTATTATTCTAAACGTACAGTAATACATATTGGAATAAATGAATACTTTCACAATGAGGTTTATGACGCTGAGATTTGAATCAGCCTCACATTTTATGGTAAGAAACAGCAATTAGTAGACAACGAAACATCACAAAATAGCCACTGATGCATTATGGGTGGCAGATTGTACACATGAACACACAAGAGATGACACATTGGCACAAACGTACAGCGTGAACATGGGCTATACATCTCTCTCTACCTCCAGGTCAGGATCAGTAAAAGTGTGGGAATGAAGTTGTGTTGTGCACCGTGTTCTAGTGCAGCAGCAAAGCCACACACAAATATGATTAATGTATTCTACCTAATGCCATCTGTCTGAAACACGTCCAACCAACACAGCTCAATGAGACAAACACTCACTATTATACACATGAAAAAAGGTAAGAATGGCACCATCACTGCTTGTTCCATCTTCCTGCTGTAGTTAATTGGTTTAACATCTTAAAAACAAGGCTGTATCCAAATTCACTAAACTGAAAATCCATTTCAAAGTCCTGAAACAGATACAGGACGTAAATGGGGATGTTTTGACAACATTAACAAAACACATTAGACATTTGTATGGTTATTTATTCAAGACGCAAGACTTTTACTGTCATATGCACAGTGTATTAGTGGAATGAATTACAGTGTATAATGATATTCTTACTTAGCTAATCCTCTGTTTACAAACCTATTTAAGTTTAAATTATTCATTCTTTGCCTAGTCTCTTTATACATGTCAAACTGACAGACTTACATTCACCCCTCTGCCAAAATGATATTTAAAGAGGTGTTGTAAATCAGAGTTCCACATGAATGCCTGGACTGTTTTCCCAACAGATGGTTACCCAGAGTATCGCGCTCCCTCTAGTGGCACGTGTTCTTCCCACAGTGTATCCCGGTTCGTCACCTCCATTACAATCAGAAATTCATTCATTGACATCATTTAGCAGACACCCTTATCCAGAGCGACTCACAATTAATATAGTTTAACAATCCAAACAATTATGGGTTAAGGGCCTTGTTCAGGGACCCAACTGTGGCAGCGGTGGGATTTGAACAGTGGACTTTCTGGTCTACAGCCCAGTACCTTAACCACTAGGCCACCACAGCCCATTACATCACAGTCCCTGTTATGCATAAAAAAGGGGACGCATCAGACCAGGCGACCATGTTCCATTGCTCCAGGGTCCAGTTCTGACCCTCACTTGGCAAGCGTAGTCACTTTTGATGGTGCACTTTAGTATGGGGAGCATGGGGGCGCATTATTCCTGTTAGCATCATTAACATTTCTGTGACTATTCGGTGATCATAGAGGGTATTTTGGGTGGCATAGGATTCAGTAAGCCTTTGGTGTCAACACCCTCACACATATCAGGAGTCTTGTTGTTTAGCAGATGCTCTTGCTAGGTCATCTGGTCAAACAATTTGTCAGGTGATAAAATTGTCTTTACTCCTGAACATTTTTGACACATGCAACACATCAACCGACTTCTTAACATACTGTTGTGGCAAGATATTAAATGCTGTTTGATTGGTTTAAGTAAAGTGTATATTTAAACTCAACTGATACTGAACAGGAACCACTGTATGGGTACTGAATAAAAAGAGCAGTAAGGTGTTCTCCTGTTAGTCAGTCTGAGTGTAGATTACACTTTATTCCCATTTTTCCTAGTCAGCATAGTCAGGGCTCCAGTGCTTATCCATGGAGAACATGACATGTGTATCATTAATGTACTCAGACCTAATGTGACACATTCACACAACTGCTACAAGCTTGTAAACACACATTATAAACGATGGCAATTTGCATATTACACACAGAAAGAACAAGACTGGGTGTTTCACATTCACTGCCACAACTATTCTGTGCTCGGTACTACAAATCGAATGGCCTCTAAAGCTAGATTATGTAAATCTTGTTTGCAATCAAGAAATCCGAACATCTGAATACAAGTTCTGAAGTTGCATATTGTAGTAAGCTCAGAATCAGAAGTGCAAACCCCAGATTCCTGTGTGAATGTGGGCCACATGGACTTAGACCTAAAGCTAGAGGATTAGAACGACTGTGCAGGGTCAGGCTGGAGGAGGAAAAGAGCAGGACGTCATTAATGTGTGTGCTTGTGACAATGCCTAGCCCTTCTAGAGCGGAGCTGCGGAGGTGGATTAAGGATGGGGCTTTCAAGTTTAACCATTCACTTCCTGTACTCACCTGCACCCACACAGAAGGAGCTGGACTGCATGTGCATGACCTTGTATACCTTTTCCCATTAACACAGGCCAGCATGACCTCATCTCCAGAGCAGGCCGTTCTAAGAGTATGTCCTCAGTCCTGGTCAGTACTGTGATGACGATCTAATGCCACTCCACCCCTTCATACAGCGACACTCGCCAAAGCTTTACTCATAAGCCGCTTACTGATAATTAGCACTGATCACAAAGCTGTGGCCTACAATATATTGTTGTTAAGGCTGGAGCAATTAAAGCCGATAGCAGATCCTGGGCATGCGGCCAGCGATCGATCACCGCAGGTCCTTTATTCTGCTTAGATATAGTAAGATTCTTCAGATGTCTACAAGGTAGTTTGAAGAGACTGGAGTGTCTCTTCACTTTATATGAAGAGTTTCATGAAAATAGAGTGTACGGGCTATAAGAATGCTGTAAAATATGAAGATCCTGTGTGGATGTAATTAGGGTTCTACCAGCATGATACCGAGTATTGGGTTGGGTCCAATCATGGATAGGACATTACGTGTGCTCCGTTTATAACACCATGTGATGAAACTGCATTTTTTTAAACACTAGAGGGCGCAGACATACATGTTCCCATATACACGTGTTTTCGATTCTGCAATTGGAAACTCGTTAAAGTACAAATCTCCAGATTCTTCTAAAAATTTCAATCTTAATTGCAAGGGACTAAAGATTATTTTTGTTTAGAATTTCAGCCACACTCACTGTTACTTAAGAGGATCATAATACACAGTACAATGGCAGTATAATGTGTTGTACTGAACACCTCATTGACTTTGTATACGATTGACTTCTTTCCGCACTGCCCTTCTAAAACAGTCTAAAACATAGAACTAGTCTGCCTTGCATAAAACAATGGCCTTAACTCCAGACAAGTTTTAAATTTCCAACATCAGGGCTTCACCTCATGATCACGGTCATGCTTCAAAATCCAGTGAAAAGCCATCTCAGAATGATTCGATTAGGAATTAACCATCAAGAGTGACTGCTGTTGTAGCTTCAAAGCCAAACAGCTCCACCCTAAGCCCCATGTTTTTGGATGTATTTCATGAGCGTCCAGGAATCCTTTAAATAATACAGCAGACGCTGAATACCTTCTGAATTACTGACATCATAACAGGGCCAGTAGGATCAAGGTTACAGTAGAACATAAACTGCTGTTTAAAACATACAGGTTCATGCTACACCTACATTTTCTTCATTTCCTTTCCCTCCTGCTATACCTCACAACCCAATCTCCATTTCCCTCCTTAATTGCTGCCCCTCCTCCATTTGCCTCACTTCATCACATTTTGCCCAATCCTATTCTTCTCTCCATTTGCACTTTGCTTCTTTTCTCGGTTGTTGTGACCTTGATGCAGATAATGAAAGCAGACAATGATGCAGTACACAGATGCTGGTGATGAACCTGGGTGCCTCGTTACAGACCTGCACCCAGGATTTCACTCATCTTTTTTTTAAGCAGCGCTGAGGAGTCCTATTCAGCACGAAATCTCTCTGAGCCACAAACATTTTAAGACACTTGATGTGTTTAATAAATGATTTTAGGAAACAAAAGCAGTTGCGTAGACCCTTCGACCAGTCGAGGTGGCATGGACTCCACAGGTATGTGTAAAAGCTGATGATTCATATTCTCCCAGCATGATTTCACAAATATTCCAAATAACATTGTGTAATGTTAATTAATGCTTGGATTGTTCTGGCTTCAAGTGTGCCCCCATAAATGATCCATGGAGTTTAGGTCAGGTGATTCTGGAGTAACATTCATGATCGACAGCACTTGATGTTCTCAGGGCTTCAGTTAGCTTTTGGAAGGCCATAGTTATGAAACATGGTAAACAGCCACGCTTAGCTTTGGAATGAGCAGCTACTTAATTCAGTTTATTAAAACCAAATGAGCAAAGATTATTTAATTAGATTAATTGATGTGTTTTCACTTTGCAGCTGCAGCTGCCAAAATGGAGATGATGACTTGGTGCACTCACTCACTGAGACATACGGCTATGAAAACTGATACTGGGATCTGTATTGAGTTTGGATCAACACATGTTTAGAAATGTGCTACCACTTTTCTTCTTATTCATAATTTATTACCACACAATCACTTTAGAACCATTAAGTACACTTTATTAGCTCTAACTATCAGTAAATAAATTCATCAGTAGGTTATTTATGCAATAGAACACAGGGATTGCGTTTGTGATTTGGTCAATAAACAACAGAATTTAGTTACTTATTAGGGTTATTTTGTTATCTGTATATTTTTGTGCACATCTTTATGTGCTTAAATCGTGTCATTATTTGGCAACACAGCAGTGGAGCGATACCATTTTGGTCTGAGAACGCTCCCAACCAAACAGAACTAACTGTTGTATAATTTTAAATCATCAGTTACATTATACTATCATATATCAGTTACATTTACAGCATTTATCAGACACCCTAATCCAGAGCAAACTTCAACTAAGCTGTAGAAAGTGCAGATTATACTGAAACAACTTAAGTAACAGTCAGCCATTAAATCCTTCTGTTACTCAGAGGTTTGGTTTGTTTGATTAGTGTTGTAGTACACAACTGCTGTTGTTTAATTGCTGGCCAGTCTAGATAAATCCATGACTATATGAATCGTAGAGACTCTTCGAATGCATGTGTTGTTAATCATCTAAAAATAATGTTATTCCATTTATTTGTCAGAGTGTGAGGCACTTGACTCAAGTGGAGAAAACCAAATCAAACCATTTTTTGTATTTGCAGTATTTTCTAGTTTCACTGTCTTTTTTTGAACAACCATGTGCACCTGTTGGCATGAACGCATATTTGTGCACTTCATAGTTATACCCCAGTGGTAATCAGTAGTCATCGACACCTGAACCCAAAGTGTACAATTTAATTGAGCTATAGGCTATTAGAGTAATTTCTAAAAGGTGCCCAGAATTGTGACACACATTCCAATTTCCTCCAGCTGGGTTGGGTTCCATGACCTTCAGTAAGTGCAGGTGTAAGAGCTCCCTAGATGAGATGCCAGTAAGCAACAGCATGAGATTATAACAGAGATTTTTAAAAACTGCTGATTTTAGCATCTGGCTCTTCCTTCCCAGCCACAGATGCTGCTCGTGACACACTTTTGCTCACTGAATTAGTGTCTGTCTAATTAAAGGTTACATTGATCTCATGTTTTCAGTGAGAGATTAAGATAATTAACCACATAATTCATTTTATAGCCCATCTCTAGCCTTCTTTTCCATGGGTGCCAATAATTCTGATCACTTGACTGTTATGCAGGCTACATGGGTGTTACAGCTCCACATTCTCACGCCTTGTCTGCATTCTGCTATTTATCAAGCTATTGTCTATGAACCACTGATTACAGCTTTTAATCACAGCCCTGCCTTGCAGGCCTTAATTAGCCAAAGCCTCTTGAGGTTCTTTCCGTGTGTCGCGACAGCGAGGGTCTATTTTGAGACTAAATTCATTTGAGCTTTCATTTAAAATCTTTGCGCAGTGAATTTGAACCCTGATATCGTCCTCGATACAGCTCAGCTTGTGAGCACAGCCTCGAGATCCCACACCACAGCGTCGCCAGTACTGAAGGCTGTTGGCCATATTTGGGCAGAAGGAAGAGGAGGCTGTTTAATATCTCACACACGTGCAGCAGGCAGACAGTGGAGGATGGTTCTAGCAATTCTGACATCACCACAGAGCCATTTTGGGATGGCGCTACTGCGCGCTCGCTCTCTTTTACACTCTGCGTGCCTCTTGCCTTTCTCTGCGGCAGATAGCACGTGCTAAGGGATGTGTTTGGGTTATTTTTAGCAGTGTTCTCCTCAGGAATGCTTTGTCCCTGAATAAGTGAGGGGGTGATGCGTGTCAGGGCTGAAGGATCTCCACACATCATCACTCACGCATCAAGTTTACTAGAGAGAGAGATAGATCACACCAATTATTAAGAGACCATCACTGACACTTACATGTCAGTGAATCACCGTGCCACCAAGGCTCTGACCCACAGAAGTCCAGTAAGATTTGAGGACGATCCTCCATGGATTGGACTTGTTTGTCCAGCACATCCCGCAGATGCTCAATCAGATATCTGGAGAACGGCACACCTTTTCTCATTAAATACTTAGATTAGGATATTTTGATCAGATGTCTGACCCACTTGGGGTTGGTACTGAGACAGCAACCCCTGTCGATCCTTGCGATGGGCTGTCATCTCTTCCACTGGCATGTTTGGCAAAAAGTCCTCCAGTAGTGACCCAGGTTCGGATCTTGGCAGTTCTTTTGCCTTTACATAAAGTCTCTGTTATATGCTGTATCTAACGGAGAGGAGCCCAGTTAAGTAAATCCCGCCAGCCGTGTTATAAACTGTAATGCCATATGCCATATTTAGCGTGCTTATGTCGTGTGTTATGTAAGAGGACTGCTCAATCCTCACAAAAAAAGAATCTGCACCGTTTAACAACAATCCAATCAACCTGTCCTATTGCAAGTAGTACATCTTTATTTTCTCTCCCCACTACCTGTATCCATCATGCCACTCTTTTAAGCGTAACAGATTTTCCCTATAAAGGATTGTTACAGTGTATTACTGCATTTTAATGATGAATTTTGGGTTAATTGGGTGTAGTGTGTGTGTAGAACTGTTTAGGCTTACATGTGTTTTCAGTCGTTTTTTCTGGCGCATTTACAACACTTGCATGCAGTTTTCCTGTGGATATACCATTTATATTTACATCACAGAATGTAACGTGAACATTAAAAAGAACGCACATGTAGTGTTCAACCGAAAACCCTGTATGTCCATTAATCCCAACTCTAAAATTGTTGTGAACTGGTGGCCATAATGTTTTGGCTCATCGTTATAAATCCTTACAATCTTGTTGGCATTAAAGTTATACCTATAGAGGTGCAGCATTATGCTCAGTCCCTCATTAAATCTGAGCTTCATTACACTAACCATGGTTTATATTTAAGGTCTGCTTTAACTTCATTTTGTCTGCTTGCTTTAAGATACAAACAGCATCCTACCCCATTAATTCCTGTCAGTGCATGTAACTAGACACACCGTACGTGGATGCAAAAAAATACATCCAGTGAAGCAGAACACTGGGGATTCTTGCCAAAATGGAAAAGTGGCTTAACTTTAAGAAAAGTGCTTACTCTGGCTTTTGCTGGGCCTGGCATCAGCTCACACCTCAGACACTCTTCACATACAAAATGTTTAGTAACTGCTTTACAACCCCAAGACCACACATTCACATTATTAAGGGAAGGAATACTAATATTTTAATATAATGAAATGGTACATGGTGCACGTCAATAATCATTATAACCAATCATATGCATGTTTCAGAAACACAATGTGATTTTCAGGGCTACATTACCATGCATTAATAGCACAAACCTTAGAAGTAATATGGACTGCAGGATACTGTATTAATACTGTACTTGAAATGGATAAATAAATAAGAACAGCTTTGGTAAGACATAGAATCCTAAGATCATAAGATCATAAGTTTATATAATCTCATATTTAAATTCTAAGTAATCATAAATCAGCAGCCTGTTCAAGTAACAGGTTTTAAATGTTAAATGACCAGCTGGGGGTTTAGGACTCTTTAGTACTCTTTGAGCACTGGAATGTACTGGGGTCAGAACCACAATGGCACAGGAGTTTTCCCAAAAGGAAAAGGGAAAGACCTTCCTAATCCATATAAGATCATATCCAGTAAGGGGCAGTTATCTGGACAAAAATTCCTTGTTGGTGCCAAAGATGGAGGAGAATAGCCAGAGTGGTTCAAGCTGATAGAATGTCGACAATAACACAAACAACCATTTGTTTCAATCAAGGTATGCAGAAGATCATCTCTGAATGCACAACACATCAAACATTGAAGCAGATGGGCTACAGCAACAGATGACCACACCAGATGCTACCCTTGTTAAGAACAGGGAACCAGGCTACAAGTAATCTGGTTTTGGATCAGACACGAAAAAGGTCTCCCTCCATCACCAGTTTCTTTTTACACACCACATAACATTACAGGACTGATCCAGCATTTACCAGAAACGAATATTGAAATCCACATTTTCATAGTGCTTCTGCTACAACAATGCACTGAATAGCTTTATAAATGCTAATGGTAGCACTAGAGGTAATGTTACAGTAATGGCCCTGACAGTGAAGAAAGGAATGTGATCTGTATTAAATACACATTCATAGACATCTGGAGAAAATAAAAAAAAGATACCCGAGAGTGACTAATAATAGCAAAAACAAGATTTACTGTTCATCACCCATTTCTCTTTTTTTTATTTCATTCACTACCAATGGAAAAGAAACTGTAAATGTTTCACACGCAACCATTTTAACCCAAATATTTTATCTGGATATAAACAGATTCATGAAAAGTCATGAAAGGCTAATATACGGTATTATTTCTTCATAAACCTCAATGCTTCAAGCATCCTTATATTCACTCAGTGTTTCTGTTACATCTGGCTGATCATCAGTGTTGTTTAGAATACTCATCAGTTCCCCTGAAGTGTGACAGATTTCCCCTGCACAGGATCTTAATTGTTCATTACTGTATTTATCATTATACAACATTTGTGAATTTCCATGAATTAAAGGTTTAGAATGTGCTGAACAGTTTTGTATTCGTGTTTTCAGCAGTATCTCTGGTGCATCTCTGCATGCATTTCACTTGCACATTCTAGAATGCTGTCCAGGTTTCCAGCATCCCAGACCCTCTCTCAAGGAAATATAAACATATACACTTATGTCTCCTAACAATCTTATGCATTCTCATTCTTTATTTCTGTCACAGAATGGCAAAAGATTCTGAACGTACACAGTCCATCTGATTTGTCTTAAATCCACTTGGCAGATTAATACGAGTTTTCAGAGTTTCTGGATGGCCAAACATTTCATATCATCCCCAAATGATGGTTCATTTCTCATTGCAGTTCATCTATGGTGAGCTATGGTCTACAGCTATGGTCTACAACTCACCGAGGTCTTTAGAGCCGTGACTCTCGCTGGCCAGTTCACCCATCCGGACCAGGGCATCGAAGTAGCCTTTTGCTGCAAATGTCACACCTGAAAACATGGAAGGATTTGGGACATCAGAAATAGGATTGTACTAAATCCTCTGACCCCCGGGCGACCCTCAATGATCTTTCAAAACATGTGGAGAACGAAAGGATCTCTGATCCATGGGGAGAAGTGGATTGGGACTGGAGGGCAATGCAAGAAGACAGGAATCTGAAATGACCTTACGTTCGGGAGCTTTATACATCATGCTGCAGATCAACAGAAGTACTGGTGTGTGGTAAAAATGGAGAACGCAGCTCATTGAAATGCCAAGAGAATATAGTAGCTTAGCAAATAAATGTTCTAGTTTGCATTTTAAGTATATGTGCAAACAAAAATGTGCAAGCTGATTTACTAACAGCATCTACACAGAATGGCATTTGTGCAAAAAAAATAAAAATAAACCACGACTGCATTTGTGATTCAATACACAGTGTGAAATTTGTTGTGATTAATCAAACACAAACGTCGGTTTGCGAGCGCTGCTTGCATAAGTACTTGCATTTAACACAAGGGTATGTATAATCGAAATATATATAATGGCTGCTGTTCAGAAGTTCAGGTCAGTTTTTATAAGCCATCAATAATTTTAACCATTTTGAGGTCACACTAATGGAGACGTGACCCATCCCACCCATCCGTGTACAGCCACCAATCTGCTACATCACATTTTACTGCCCTTTTCAATTGCTGTTCTCCGTTCAATACTATCCTGATGGGACACAATGTCCAGGCAGCTGGATGTCCTGCATACAAACCTCCAGCTTCACCCAGATACAAGTGCATGGATTCATTTGTCCAGCGCTGATACACAGCCATCTCATTTCAATCAGTGTGTCCTGGTCCGGGGGGAGATTCAGAGCCTGAATCCGGATGTTTAGCAGATTCAACATGCCAAGAAGGGGCTTTTGGAGGAAAAGAGGCTTATAAACAGAGCTCACATTGAAGAGACACCAAAGGGAACTCGCCAAGTGTTCAAAGAGTCACCACCAATTTTAATCCCAAGCAGCATCCTGAACACACTGCAGGGTACAGTATCCAGCCCAATGAGTTTGATTAGAATCCTCTTCTCAGTCTTTCCTGCCAAGTATCTTGTCTGCTGAGTTGTTATTGCAGTGCTTTCAAGAAGGCAAATACAGCACAAAGGGATCACTCATGGTGACCAATCACCAGATCTACTCTAATAAGAAGTTTACCTACACTGATGGTTCCAATGCTCAAGCTCAGCTCCGGCCCTACCCAATGTTTCCAGTGGTTCCTAAACAGTACCTGAACCTTTAGATTGTGAGCCCATTATTTTCACTTATTACTGGCTGACTAATGCTCAGCTCATAATAGGTTTAGGAAACATTTATCTAAAGCAGCTGATTCAAGTTCTGAGAAGTAGCAGATGAGAAAGTAAATGAGGTGTGTAAAAGCCATGACAATAAAAATGTAAAAATCAGAGTAAAAAAAAACAAAAAAAAAACCTCAAACTCAAAATGCATCACCCTTTTACCCCAAGATGCAGCTCATTACCATCAAAACCTTTACAAACCTTTCAGAAACACACGAGAAAGCCCAGATGTACTACTTATTAATGTACTGGTAAACAGTTACTACTGGATTTTGCTACACTGCTCACAAAATTATTGGATGGATATCCTCCGATGATATACAGTATCCCTTAATTTTGGTGAACAGTATATTTAGTATTTGTGCAAATACTGTACGTACTGCTCAGCACATCATCATCATAGTTCCTCCAACTCACAGTGGTGCTGACCCAAGCAGACGGGCAATGACAAATCTAATTTTCCAGGCGCTGATGCAATTTTTGCCCCACCCATCAGCCTGCAAGGGTACATGAAAATGTCTTCTTTTTGTTGCTTATAAAGGTATGTGCTAGCATTTGTTGTTCAGACTGTAACTTTATCCACTATAGACTATATTATAACTCAAGCTGTTTTTCCATCATCATCAGTCCCAGTCTTCATACCTTTCCTCAGACCAAACCAAAGGGCAGTAACTCCCCCCACCCCTCCTCCAGCTGACTGAGTGTGCCATGCCAACAAAGCTTTCCTGCTGAGATCCTACTGTTACTGGACTAAGTATTTCTGATATGCATATACTCGGTTATTCTGTTCAGTATTTTATTTATATAAAGTATACACACCATTGTCTTAGTGACTGCTATCATTTTATATTATCTAGCATTTCACTGTAGTATATTGTATTCTGCTTATTATAGTCTATATATTATATTATATATAAAATTTTATTTAAATATGTTCTTAATTGTTTGGCTTCTGTTTATGTAAGCAATTACCCTAGACTTGAGCAACTGTGCTTAATTCTTACATTTAGGCTACCCCAGAAGGTTTGGTCTGTTTTTGAGTCTTATTCATTCCAACTTTTCCTTTTTATAAAGTTTGGGGAGTTTGTTTTTTTTTATCACCGTCGTCTTGAATTGCTTGATTCATAGAATTGCTTTGAGCCTAGATAACTGTAAAGCTGCTTTAAGACAGTGCTCCATTATAAAATAAAATGTGACTCTGACAGCTGATTTCCTATTGCCATTGTTTTCCAAGTGATCATATACTAAGAAAAGTCAATTTTAAGTCTATAGGCAGTTAAAATTAGTTCCTAATTATGCCAGTTGGAGATAATTCTTTTCTGCCAATGCCTGTGCTCACAAGGCCAATATTGAGAATAGAAAATGCAGATAAACATTGTTTCCTGCATTAAAACAGCAGCTCATAAAACAAAGAGATGGTGAGAAAACATTGAGTGAGAGTGCAGCCATTTATGAGAAGAAAACGCAAAGAAAAATTTCAGCTTTCTGCCGTTAACAGGTCCTGGATGCTGCTACCATGTGCACTACACTAGCATTATTTTGCAGTATTTTAGTAAAGTATTTACATCTTCTGCATTTTCTCCCTAAAAAAGGTGGGTTGGTTCTGTGGTCACATAACAAATCTGGGGTGTCCCCGTAACATGCTCTATCATAGTGATATTGTAAAATGTGTATAGGGTAATTTAAAGATATCAGGGTAGACTTAGAATGCCATCGTGTTGTGATTTACGACTCCACAACCCCCTACAGTGTACAGTAACAAGATACATACAAGAGCAAGCTTGTACTTGTACCTTTTTGCAGGTTCAGCTTTTCTTGTCCTATATACTTGTGCTCTGTTCCCTTTCCCTGTTCCCTCTGTGAGATTGTGCTACCTCTCACATCTTAGCTTGGCCTACTTCTCCCTGGTCCATGTTCCATTTTGCTTCCCCTGCTTCCCAGAACAAAATGTACCCTATCTCCCCTGTGTGCACTAACTGCGTCTGCCTTGTTTTATCCAGGCTCGTGTGCAGGAAGCACCCCAAAACACACTCCTCTGTTCATACAAACTGAAACAGAAAAACATACGTGGACCCGGGACGCACTGATGGAATGACTGATGATTACATGCATGGGTGAGAGGGACGCCAGGGAGGGCAGATGGATTCTGATGTGTAACACGTCATGACGAAAGCACTACAATGAAAAAAGCCCCCACAATAACACACATTTCAACAATACAGATAAACACAATTATATTATTACATTATCGCTATAACTAGTCAGCTGTTAGGGACGCTATAATCCCACTCATACAACAGAAGCGTTCAGAGTTTGCAGCTTGTCACAAATCCAGCAAGCCAATTAGTGTGTAAATCTGCAGCTTTTTCAGTGCAATTTCAATTTATTAATTCAAGCAAGCCATAAATCTGGATAAGAGTGTAAATATGTGAGGGTTAGACCACAGAAGGATGTACTCACTGGAGAGAGCCTTCTCGTATGTCTTCCCCATGGCCACAAAGTTCCTCAAACAAGGGTTGAACTGCTCCATGATGGACTGAAAAAGAATCAGGTTTTGGTAAATATACAAGCAGATTGAAATATACATGCACACACAAAGATCAAGAACCAGACCAGAAACACTCCAACAATGTGATTAAACACAATCTCTCACAATTCAGTCTGCAGACAACTTATAATAGTAACTTGTAATAATTCTACATTTACAGCATTTAGCAGATACCTTTTTCCAAAGCGACTTACAATTCATACAGTCTACAAGCAATGGTGGGTTAAAGGGTGAACTGTGGCAGCTTGGCAGAGGTGGGATTGGAACCCTGGACCATCAGGTCCACAGTCCAGAACCTTTACCGCTGGGCTACAGTAGAGCTGCAGATGAAACCTGTTCCAACAATGCCACAGACATCCATGGCCAGCAGTTTAAGCTCTAAGCTTCAAACACTCTGGCGGAGAAGATCAACTCAGCTACTAGGGGTGTAACGATGCATCTTGATAACGAGATGATGTACATCAAGTTGGATTACGCGTTCTTGTTTCCATCAATCAAATGCAAGTGTGTTTTTGAAACACCAGAGTAGTGGTGGACTGATTAATCGGGCAGATTAATACCATTTTTGGATAAACAGCATCAGGGGCTTCCTGTGCTCATGAGGCTGATATTTGTGAACAGTCTGAAAGTGGCAAAACGCTCAACAGGGATAGCGTCCAGCTGAGTGCTTAGTGTTAAGACTTGATCCCCAACATTTAATGATCTTGTACCTAACAGGTTGCCACTATTGGGTCCTTAAACAAGCTGCTCTGGCTAGGTGGAAAATAAAGGGCTTAACTGGTGCTGTTCTCTGGGGTAATTGGTCTCACCTCGCCAGGGTAGGGGGAGTAAAAACTTCACCAACAACTCTAACCTGGTGTGAGTCCAAAATCTTTACAGATCTCTTCAGGTAGGTGAACCTCCTGATGAAACAGACATACATCCCACTCAGAGGTGGGCACTTAGAAAGGCAAAGGCTGATGAGGAGAGAAATGACAGGATTCAAAATGCATGGTAAACTACATTCTTACGCTGACTCACCCACTCCTACGTTCACAGCTGCCCTCTCGAGTCCATTTGTTACATCTTGTGATCATAAAACCCACCCGCAGTCCATCTGAGCCTCTCAATCAGAAAAATCTCCCACGGTTTGTGGACTTGTTCACAAATCAAGTAGACCTTTAGCCTCAACAAGTGACCTTGTGCTCATGCCATGGCTTAGGAGGAACAGGAACAAAAAGGGTAGTGAGTGGGAAAATGAAGTATAGAATAAATCACAACCTCCTGTTTGCCGTCTGAGTAAAACAAGATTTAAGTATAAAAAGTTATGCCACAGATTTGCTGCTCTTGAACTCTGGGCTGTTGTGTAGAGTCCAAACAGCAATTTGATTCCATGAGCAATAATTATTTTTATCCTGCAATTTATCGCTGGTATGCTATCTACACAATGTTAAAATATAAAGCTGCAATTCTCACCAGTCGAATAAGGCAGAGATTGAAGGACCCTGGGAACAAGACAGGGCACAGATCAGCCGTCTCAGACTGTCATCAGTGGAGTAACTCATGGGCGGTTAGACAAAGCACCTCAGCAAAGGATTTCCAGCTGTGCTAATTACTCTGGCTGCTGGTTACAAAATGGACGAGCCAAAACAAACACATAGATCTATATATAGAAGAATCCAATGAGTGAGCTCACAATCCAGTAGCGGCATGAAGGTTGCCTAGGGAGTAGAAATCCACGATTTGGCTTGACAGACACCCAGCTGTTGATCATTTCCAAGAGGATTAGAGTTATATAATTGTAAAAACGTCCCTGCAAGTCTGAGATGTGGAAAGAGGGATTTGAAACTCATACAAAACATCAGAAGCCTGCTCAAGCAGACCCTTTTTGAGAGTAAGATTGAGAAAAGGGGAATTGCAGACAGTCGATGATTTATGATGGAGATACGTTCCAAATCGAGCATAAGCATCGATTCTACACCAAGTATTTAAGGCATGGGTATCCATGGCAGAGCAGCTGCATACAAACGTTACATCACAAAGTACAACGCCAAGCATCGTATGGAGTGGTGTAAAGCATGAAAGCATGATGCCACTGGACTCTGGGGCTGCAGATATTGTGGGAACGGTTTTAAGAAAGCCCTTTTGTGTGCGTGTGTTTGTGTGTGTACAGAAAGGGACATTGTTATTCCAGTTTTGCCTGTGTGACACCTGATTCAGATGGATGGCACTGCTGTTCTCTGTGGTGGTGGCCATGAATTGCCACCGTGACACCCGAATACCAAGCTAAAGTAATAATCAAAGCAAAGCTGGAATTTACAAGAAGCGGGCAAACAAGGCACCAGACCCTCTTAGACTTCCTTAAATGCAACATCCAGCCTTCACGTTGCAAAATCCACCACAGGTTGGAACCCAGTCCCTGAGGAATTGTTGTTTCTAGTTGTTGCCGTTTTTGTAGTCTTGTTGCTCGTTAGCAAGCAGAAAACAGTGGACCATAAGGATCAGTGCTGTAAACTAAATGAAAGTGCAGTACATCATTATAAAGCATCAAATGAACCAATTTCTGAGGATTTAGAACAGGATGTAATGCTCATATAACAGCGTCACAGTTTTTTGTGGACTGAATCCTGGGTGTTTTCCCACTGGCCCGTTGCTGTTAGTGTCCACTGCAAGAACAAATCAGCAGCTAATGGAGAATCACTCACAGCTCCCGACAGACCGTGATGTGACAGGAGCGTCCGCATCCTTTTCCCATTTGCATTTCAGATGAGCTCTTATCTGCTGCATGCACCTCCTCCGCACAGCAGCACTAGAACGGATCCCACCTTGTGAAGTGAGTGACTTCCGTGCCCATATTTGGTCTTGTCGGAATTCCCCAGCAGTCCTCGTTCTGTGCTGCACCGTCTCCCTATTCTCTGCACGTTCAGGCTAAACCACTTCATAGGGGTGCTCAGACACCGCCGTCCACGCCGGGTGCTCATTGGCTGGGACTGAAGCAGAGGAGGAACCCCATCTGGAGGAACACCTCGTTCCATTCAGAAAAGCGACAGTGTGAATCAGCGCGACACCCAATACCGCTGATTGTGTAATGATACAAACATAGTGAACAAAAGCTTTTGTGGTGCGTTCGTATACATACTCGTGTGAATGTTAGAATGAAGTGACAGAATGAGTGAGCCTGCACTCACAAACAAGATCCAACAATTGATTTAAATGCAAATAGCCAAAGGCAGGCTAACTGCATTTGCAAGTGATCAAATTTCAAATCCTTTATCCTCAGGCTTTCACGCTTACTTTGTTCCAAACAAAGTCTTCTTCTACAAGGTGTTCCAAAAGAACAGCATCATAGGATAAATGTATGAATATCTAATGCTCACAAAGATTAGGAATGTGAGCAAATCTATGTGACCAGTGTGGTTGTGTTAGTAGGATAAGGATTTGCACATGTTGTGGTGAATCAACACAACTGGACACTCAAAGGTACTAACTGGTTTTTACAGAAGCCAAAGATGGATTGATGCGGAAGACCAGCCACCAGCCAGACTAAACAGAGATGAGGGAATGTGAACCAGTTTATATTGTAATATAGAAATAATATTAATATATAAATAAAAATCATAGCCCAACTTACTATAGTACTGGCACTTTTACAGATTGTTATAAATAATTAAATAATGTAGTCATACTACAAAAACGAGCTAGCTACGAGCTAGAACAGTCCTAGTCCAATCAAATCCAACTGGGAGGCTCAGATGGCGCAGCATCTATTTGGCAGTCGGCTACCACAGAGACCCGGGTTTAAGTCTTGGTCACTTTTGATCAAGCTCCATCTGAAGGTCCTGTGACTGGATTTTATACTGGGGTTTTCTTGTTGTTTGGTTTTCACTCTCCTCACGCTCAAATCGATGATGTTATAAAACAGATGAGATTCCTGCCTTAATAAACACCTAAAATATCTTTGCAGCATCCTCTGCCAGTCTGTCCCTCTCATCCCTCCTCTCTGACCTTGATTGCCCTGGCAGCCTGTGCTACCAATCTGCAATTTAAACGGCACCGCAGTGAGATTACTCTCATTACTGACTTCGTCTTTGCACCAATTTAGATCCAACATGGCTGCCAGAGCACAACATTAGCGCACAGAGCAACGGCGCTTGAGCCAAAAGTGTCACCACAAAGACAGATGAGAGGTTTTGGCCCGAGACATGGGACTTACTGTCCTAGATTTGATCTAGGAAGAGTGGCTGAGTTGCCAGACTGCTGCTGAACAGATTATAGAATAAAACAAACTAAAATTAGGCATTACATTTGATTATGATCGAAGGACACGATTTTGCTGAGTTTCAAGAAAGGCAACACAATAACGGCAAAGCTCTAACATGTATCATTTTTCTAGCAGTGTCAAAGCATGAATAATCATTACATTAAATATAATATGTGCACATGTACACAAAAACCGTCCTAATATTAAAACCACAGACCTGCACCTACCTAAACATTGCTGCAGACCAAATAAACCCCTTCGTTGCAATCCCTAATGGCAGTGGCCTCTTTTACCATGATAAAGCACCCTGCTACACTGCAAACAAGACAAAGACTTCAAGGTGTTGTCTTGCCCTCCAAATTCCTCAGATCTCAAGCTGATTGAATATCTACGGGACGTGCTTCACATACTGGTTATGTCGTTGGAGGTTTCGCTGAAAAACAAGTACAAGACTTAAAGGATCTGCTGTTAACATCATGGTGCCAGACACCAAAGAAAAACTTCTGAGGTTTTTTTCAGAGCCTCAGCTGCACAAGGGAAACCAACACAATATTCAACAGGTGGCCTAAATGTTACTGCTGATCGGTATATGATAATATTCCATTTTATTAAAGTGGTATTTTATGAGATACTTAAATATGGGCAATCGCTAATGCGCTTATTTTAACCACCATAGGATTAAATGGTGGGTCGATGGGATAGTGTTGATTGTGTGTTTATTACATAACATCTGTGATATTATTTGACCGTGTTAGGATCAGTGTAATCGGTCTGTCCCTGCTTTCTCTCTATTATCTCTGTAGCCTGTCTTCAGAACAGCTGATCCTTAACCAATGACCAATGGTACAGTGACACACACACACACACACACAAGTGCATACTCACACATTTGAAATGCTTTCCATATGCACCTTTCACTCAACCATTAACATTATATGCAGCATATGTGGCTTAACTAATCAGTAAACCTTAGCACTACCTGCACTGTGCTCACACCCTGGAGCGCAGCATAAGAATAATATAATGTGAATATAAAACAGTACTGAGGAACATTAGAGCAAGGATGAGGGAAATGTCTCCGTTTGGTGACACAATTAAGGCGTGTGCCCAATTTAATAAAACTGCTTAAAACAAACTTTGTCGCATGTCAAATCATGTCTGATTCCTATGTAGTTTTGTACCTGGGTTCTACAGCATTTAAAACAAAAACATTTTAATAGGCTGTTTCTAACCCATCACTAACTACATTTTCTCTTTTCTCTCAGAGCTGATGTTCTGGTGCTGGTTCCGGCACCACGCACTTAGATGTTCTTCCGGCTCGGCGTCGCTCTGATT
>JAVSBV010000024.1:1427566-1442219 GCA_033117975.1 Parotocinclus spilosoma | reverse complement strand
TATATAGCGCCTTTTACAATAGAGTATTGTCTCAAAGCAACTTCACAATATTACACTTTCCTAAAAGGCCAATCCCAGAAGAATTAATTAAAGAATTAAAAGAATTATCTCGATCAAGCTTCTTTAGAAGTGTCAGTGTAGAAGTGTCAACCCGTCATTCTGATGAAGCTGCCACGTGTGTAAGGGGGGCTCATACTAAATACTTGCCACTGTAACCTAAGGAAGTTGACTTGTGTTAAATATTCAGATTTATTATACAGATTTTCTGTATGTGTTCATCTGTGCATTTGTGAATCTAGTTAAGAGATAGATAAAGAGACTGATAAATAATAATACATGGTTATAAAATCACTGCTAAAACAATGGTATGTCTAATATTATGGTGGCTTAAGGCTTTTGCACAGTACTGTAAATCAATATAATAGTTAAATAAATAAAATCTAGGGCATCAGAATAATTTAGTCCAGTAAACAGGCAGTGGAGGTAGGTGTCTTGTGTCCTGAGCAAGAAGACTTTATTAGCAAGGCATGCTCAGTTAACCAGAGGGGTCGATATTGTCATGTATGTGATTTTTTTTTAGGCTTTGAGAGACTCATTTGCCTACCGAATTGGGTAGTGTAGGTGAACGTACATGCTGTGCAGAAGAATCAATTGCATATGGGGATGCTAAGGAGTCCACACCAAGGGCAAGCCTCTGTCCCAGAGTAGTTGCGTTACACATTGATGTGTGTGCCAAATTCAAAATGTTTTATGCATGCGAACAAATTTAAAAGTGCTGCAGAAGAAAAAGAATCCTTATGGAAACGAATTTCCATGTACAGGCAATACACGTTTAAAACAGCATCTTAAAAAAAAATACAGGAATGAGTCATGGGTTCAAAACAAAGCATGCCAGAATGGCACACAAGGAGCACCAGTTCATTCTCAGACACTGCGACTGTGCCATCTGAGTCGCAGTCAGCTCACAACAAGAGATCTAGAAAGACTTCCTTTTATGCAACTCCAAGGTTAAAAGTTACAGAAGCTAAAATTCAAAGGGACTTGCACTGTCTTGTGAGTCTAGCCGCAGGATCCTTCTGTCCTTTAGTTTTAATCTAAGTTTTAGTCTCTCAACTGCCACAAAAGAACTGAGCCAAAAAGAACTGAGTTACCTGAATGATATCTGAAGAGCGGCATGGTGTGCAGTTAAACTGTTTAGCACTACTGTGCTTTCTGACCACCTGAAAAATCCTTGCACTTAAGCAGAGAATTGTAGTCTAACAGTCCAAAGACGTGTCATTTGGCGTCTCTAAAGGGGCGCTTAGTGTGTGACTCTGTGTGTGCGCCCTACGATGGATTGGCGCCCTATCTAAGGTTGTTCCTGCCCTTGCACCCAGAGATGCCGGATGGGTACTGGCTGGCCCATGATCCCTTGTGGATTAAGCGCACAATAATGGATGGATAGATAGATGGATCACAATTTTACATTACAAAGACCTAGTGTGAACTTACCAAGCAAATTTAAGAGTTATAGCAAGCATTCTGTGAATGAGTCACCGCCTATTACGTTTTTTGGTGCAACCCTCCTACTGCCCACCCCTCATGTGCAGTGTGTAATGGTCTAAATAGTGCTGAATTTACTCTTGAAACAGCAGGAAATCCGTATTTACGAAGTCATTATAGGGAAAAATCACAACAATGGGATCTAGGGTGTTCAGTTGCATGTTGCTTTCACATAACTCCTAAAGAGATGAAAGCATTGCTGTGTGGAGTGTATCAGAGTGCTCAGGTCAGCTTTAAAGCTTTGGTGTGCCTGTGCTCTAATCCTGTGTCACAGATCTTCAGCCCTCTGGGGCCTCGGTTCCAGCCTCAACAAGATCAGAGATGCCAATGGAGATGATAGGCTAGGTGCCGCGATATAAATGAGACAGCACACTTGTAATCCCGCCATGCGTTAAAGAGCTTTATAGATGTGATCCAGAGCTAGGCTTTAACTGGATTATATATATAGTCAGTCAAAGGTTTACAATAATGCTCAACCTCAAAGGTCCAATTTAGGTGTAAGAAAGCAGAGAAAAACTAAGTGCGAGAACACGTGTGGAGCAGTACACACTTTAGCTCCTGAATTATTGGGACCCTGTACAAAGGCTATTAAAGTATTATACGAGAGGACATGGTGCTGTTGTTTTGGCTGTTATGAGCTTACTGCAGCTGCAAAGGGATGGAATTCCTTATGAGCCCGACCTGCCACTCATAGACATTTTGGGTTCTTGGCAAGATGTGCTATTACTCAGGCAAAAGTTGTTTTAATTGTTATTGAAAGAAAACTGATATAAATCTACACTGGTAGGATCTGAATATCAGTATGCACTTCATAATGTTCATTTAGATGTTGGATGACCTACAGTATTATCTTTGTTATTAACTTATTAACCCAATTAACCCATATATAACATTGCCAGCTAAATGAGCTAAAAAGAGCTGAAAGAGTTGATAAAAATTCTTTAATATCCATGATTTTATAGTCAGCATGTTGCTTCCCATATAAGCGCTTGTTTTCTGCTACTTGCAGCATGAGCTGTTCTTCCTGACAACCAAGCTCTGATTGGTCAGCCTGATTTGAACAGCGCAGAAATCAAAACAGGCTAAGGCAAAATGTGCCCATGTAGGTTTCCTTATAATCACCATGCTGATAAGACACATATATGTGTACAGCATCTTGGCTATTTCGTCAATACCAGTACCGTATTGTACAAAATTCTTAAGACACCATTGGATTTGTTGTTTTTTTAACGGTAATAATGACAGTAAATATCATATTTTTAAAAAAGCGGTTTCTCAACTGCATGTTTTTTTCCAAAACCTAATTTGAAGTTCCTTTTTAAACTTATTTTGCCACACTAATTCCATGTGTTGTGTGTGCACGTTTGTTTCTTACTAAGTTCTTGCAGGCGTTTGAGTTGCAGAACCCCCTCAGTATTGCACTCGCCTTCGGGACAAAAGAAAAGTTCCGAGCCAACCAAAGAGAACCATCCTCTTCTCCAGTGATAAAGATCATGGCCCTCCTTATAATATAAACGGCCAATCAGCTCGCAGTCGCTCTTCAGCAAGGACTTCATCATTGTGAGACTAAAGCACTAAAAAAGGGGCGGAGGTAAAAAGATAGACACGTAAAAATTAGAACAGAATAATGTTAAAAGGAACAAATAAAACCTGCACACAGACAGATGAGTCAAAAACTTTTAAGAGCTTCAAGGTAAGCTCTTAAGGGGCAGCACACTGGTGTAGTCGTTAGCCTTAGTGGTCACCTCGCAGCTCAAAAGACCCAGGATTGAATTCCAGTCTGGCTGCTGACTTTGTGCACCATGCTTTTGTTAAGTCTAAATTCTTGATACTATGGTTCCACCCAACCAGTATTCATTTTGTTAATGAAATCTATGAAGAAAAATATTTGTTGACAACCTAAGATTTTTCACAGCAAAAAAAAGTCGAGAACTAAATTAAAGGTATCATTTGAAAACAAGAACTATAACAAAAAAAACACTTTGTGAATTAACTGAAACGAAACAACAATGAAAAAAACTGATCAATAGACTCATCGCCCTACATGAACATGTAAGGTTGAACACACGGTTAGTGGCCACGGTTAGAGACGCCTTTACGAAGAGATTTATGGAATAAGTTCAGTTATGTTCAGTTATGTTACTGTAGCTAAACAAAAACTAAGTGCAAAATAAATGATATCAAATTAACTGGATAAAACACATAAAACCTCAAAACTTTGATTACCCGACCCAGAACTGTGCAAAAAGGTAAGTCAGGATATCATTGACTTAAGATCACAGTTCAGTCAGGAACAACAGCCTCAGTCTTTAAAACTGCTGAATTTAGTCATTGAACTAAACTAAGGAGCAGGCACATGAGCACAGTGAAGCCACTTTAAGCAGACGTTAATGAAATAATATTGTATGTACATCCTACATTTTTTAATCAGACAAACTGTCATTTCAGTAAAACTGTCGGACTGTAAAAATAACAATACATTTTAAAACATATTAATAAAAAAAATCCTTCCATATTGCTTTCATACTTGTGGATGGTTGGTTGGTTGAGGAATTTTAACGCCACTTCAGCACATTGGACATTGTGTGGAAGGAAAGGCAATGTTTTGTTAAATTAGGTAATGTTTCAGGTAATGTTTCTCTTGTTGTGTCCATAAATATGGGCTTTTAGGTTTTGTAATGGTTGGGTTAGAATTTCATTCATTTGCTTACTTTATCTTGGTTGAATATTTCAGTTAGTGTGTTTGACATTGAGAGGTTTTTTTTTTTGGTAGGCACTTAGGAAATCAGGAAATAATTTTTTTATAGTAATCGTTCTTTGGCAGGTTTCACATTGTGGGGGAGCCCATAATGTTGTTAATGTTAACTTTACATAAGTGTAGCAGCTTTTAAGCTACAACTTATGAAAGCTTGTATTAAATAATATCTCTAAAATATACTGCTCACAAAAATTAGAGGATACTTTAAAATTATTTCTCCCACAATGAAATAGAAAAAAGCCGTGTAGTAGAACCTTTAAAGAGCCATGACTAAAATGATGCTTCTAATATTAAAACTGATATGACTAAAACTAGATTTGCTTTTGTCAAGTAAAACTAAACTAACTATTATTATATTACTAAAATGCCACTAAAATTGATATACATTATAATCAAAAGTCTAAGATTAAAGTCAAAATCAGCTGCCAGTCCCATGTTCTTAAGACGTGCATTAGGTCACATGGAGTCTCTAAATTCTTCCAGTGTGACTGTGAATATGCCCTGTGATGGTTAGGCGGCCTATCTAGGTCTGGATCCTGCCTTACTCCCTGTGGTACAAGTTAGTTCCTGGCTCCCAACAACCGTGAACTGGATTAAGCAGATATAAAAAATGAATGAATGAAAAATCTGTTTACCGTTTCAATAGATCTCCTATGTGATAGCAAATATTATATTACCTAGCAATCATTTATTGTCCCAAAGTATACTGGTGCGTGTGTGTGTGTAACCTTGACGATGGCCTGGACCCAAGCTCTCTGCGACTCAGACGTTGGTGCACCAAACAAGAGCATTTTCTCAGATTGAAGGTAGATTTCAAAGGTAAACACTGCCCTGAAAGGGGAGGGGGGTAGATAAAGTAAATGAATTAAAATATGTGCACACACACACACACACACACACACACACACACACACACTCTCTCTCATATAAGACACACACATACACACACTCTCATATAAGACACACAGATACACACACTCTCATATAAGACACACACATACACACACTCTCATATAAGACACACACATACACACACTCTCATATAAGACACACACACACACAGAAATCCAGTCAGAGATCACAGACTTGGTGGCAGGTACACCATGCTATTCGTGTAAAGGTGATTTTGTGTGTGTGTTTTTTTTTTTAAGTGATGTGTGTTGTTGCTTTTGTAATCTCTGACTCACACATGGAGGTCAAGCGGCACAACCTAATTAAATGATGGAGACTGGTTGGGATTTGGTATAAGAAATGCAACATGGAGGTAAAAGTACAAAAGGAAAACATAACCGGATGAGACAGCAGACCGAAACAGATCAGCACAGAAAAGAAACAAATGGGAAAGCAAAGCTGATGTTAGAGTCAAAGAAGGCAGGCAATGTAAAATGGACCTGAATTGGTAAATAAGGAAAGAAAAAAGGCAAAAAGAGAAGGGAATGAGATGAAACGGATGGGGCAATGAAAAGGAGGGAAGAAAAGGAGGAGGGAAGGAAAGGGAAAGATTGAACGCTCAAAGAAAGAAATGGATATGGACAGAAGGAAATTCAAATGTCAAAAAGGGATGGAAAAGAGGAAGGACTGATAAGAGAACTGATAATTGCGGCAACAGGAAGGAAATAACCAAGCAAGAAGATGGGCAAAATCAAAACAGAAACAAAAGGGCAAATAGAAAAGAAGGGAAAAACAAAATGCTAAACTGATTTGGACTGTTGTAGAATAGCAAATGTAAATAGCAAAATAGCAAATTGCCATCCTGCCACTGGTTCCTTGAGCAATGCCCACAATTTCCTAAACTGCACCATGTAAGAGTGTATCAGTTTGTGAGCCGCTCTAGATAAACGCCTCTACTAAACTGTTGTCAACTTAATTTATGTGGTAAAGAACTTGGAAAGTAGAAGGGAAAGGGAAAACGAAGAAGTCAAGGACATAAGTCACAAGGAGACATAAATAACATTTGAAAGAAAGTCAAAGGTCAAAGTCAAACTTATTTATATAAAGCACTTTTTACAATGGAGGCCAAATCCCTAATCGAGCAAGTCTACGGCGACAGTGACAAGGGAAAACTCCCTGGATGTAGAAGGTAGAAGCTTGAGAGGACCAAGACTTAAAAAGGGACCCATTCTTCTTGGGAACTGAAATAGTTTAATATTGAAATTGTGAATTATTAATAAAATTAAATAAATAATTAAATTACAATTAAATATCAAAATAGGTTTGAGATAATGAGTCCTCAGCGGAAAGTCCTTAGAGGCACATTGTCTCATATTAACTAAATGATGGAGGGAGTTATTGCACTCTGGTGTGCCCCAGGTATGGTGGGGCTGGTTTCTGTTGATGGAAACCAGTAGAGTGATGCTGAGGTGGAGAAACATTATGTGTGCGGTGCTGGAACTGGTACCAAAGCATCAGCTCAGAGAGAAAAGAGAAAATGTAGTTACTTATGGGTAAGCAGCACAGAGTCTATTAGCAATCACTGGTGCCGCATGAAACTCCAGCAGCACTAACTATAGCAGAAGTCCTGCACCTTGTTAACAAAAGTAGACGAGCTGGATTGTACAATTCTAAGAGTAATCAGATCATGTGGGGCCATGCGGTGTAGAGATTTTATATGTTACAGGAAGTATTTTATAATTTATGCAAAATGTAATAGGTAACCAGTTAAGAGATGACAGAACTGGACTGATATGATCACGTTTTCTAGTTCTCACTGTTCAAACTGTTGCATTTATTAAAAGATTTACTAGAGCATCCAGCAAGTAAAGCATTACAGTAATTCAACCTCAAAGTTATAAATGCATGAACCAGTTTCTCAGCATCTTGAAAAGGAAGAATCTTTCTATGATTAGGAATATAACATAACTGAAAGAAAGCAATGTTTGTGATGTTGCTGATGTGCACCTCAAGGGAGAGATCTGAATCAAATGTAACACCTGAGTTTTTGTTACAGTTGGAATGGGCGACCAAACAGCCATCTAGATTTAGGATAAAATTAGCCAACCAGTCTTTTACAGTCTTGGTTCTAACAGCTCAGTTTTATTTTAGTTAAGAAAAGGGAAATTAAAGACCTCCAATTTTTCACTTCCATAACACAATTCTCAATGTTGTTGATTGTAAAGCCTGTCATTTGGACCTGCTGATATATACAGGTGTGTATCATCGGATTTGATTATATTAATAGATCATTAAGTACCCGAATTAATGCTGTTTCAGTACTATGATGAGGTCTGACTCCTGACCAAAATGTTTTATAAATACCATAAATTACTTTGGCGGTAACTACAGAGCTGCTGATAGACAGCTTTTTCTAATATTTTGAAATGGAAAGGTAGATTTGAATTTGCTCTATTTGACAGAACACAAGGGGCAAGATTGGCTTTTTTAATCAGGGGCTTTATTTATGTTGTGTTATTTATTGTTGTTTATTAATTTTATTGTTTAAGAAGGAAGGGGAGTAAAAAATAAAGGACATTAACAAGAAGAACAGGATATGAATAAATGAAATAAGAAATGTAAAAGCGGTCAGAAGAAGTTCGGGAAAGAAAAAATGGAGGTACACAAGCGGACGGGTCATAGAAAGCAAGGAGATGACAGGAGAAAACAAAATCACATAGTTCAGTAACCATACAATTAAATAAACAATAATGAAGGGTTAAGAAGGTAAGGGATATGGAAAAGAAAAATGTGATGTAATAATGCATAAATGAGGCAATCGTGGAGATATTGTGCATTTTTATGACTTTTAATGCAACAGCATTTTTAAAAACACCGGAGGACACAATCATGCAACATACATTATGTATGCAACGTCTTCCATTCTGTAAAAAAACTGATATTTGAGCTTTTGTACCAAGTTTTACATAACATCGTTAATGTCTTATTAAATGTAAAACCGATCATCATGAAAAAATTGAATTGTGAACTGAGTGCATCACTACACCTCTACCAACAAGGGGAAAGGAATTTAAAGTGGTAAAGAAGTCGTTGGGAAGGAAATAAATCAAAATGAAAATAAAGGACAAATGAAGGGTAGAGGTAGACAAGGAAAATGTTAAGTAACTGATGAAGCAAAATGCAGAAAAGGAATAGAGAATAAGCTACGCAAAGAGAAATGAATGAGGGAGGAATGGAAAATGCAAGGAGATGGACAAGGTGAAATAGTTGACATGATAAAGTAGTAAGAGGAGAGAAGAACCAAAGAGAACAGATATGGTTCATGCATATAATGTGCTGCAGAAGGAAAATAAAGGTTAAATTGAAGGGGGAATAAACCGTTCTCACCCTGATCCAGTCATGGTCTCTGTATTGTTGATAGCTAGGCTCAACACCTCACGTACGTCCACTCTCCCTATTGCTGTCACACTCTTCTCGCCATCATAATACGTGAGGTAGCCCCCCTCCAGCGTACACCAGCGTCGAATTATTTCTGAAACGCACAGTCAATGTTCTGATCATGAACTGCATGGTCTGGCATAGGCCAAGGGAGCAGACAAGCCTCCGAAAAGCTACCTCAGCATGCCGAGGACAGAACGTCAGAGGTACAGTTATCTCATCTAACAAGCTTCTAGTTAATAAAAAAAAAACTCCTTAAAGATTTCAAAACTCCAATCGCTGTTAGTTGAGTCCTGTTGTACATCAAACAGACCTCATCTGTCATCAGACAGGCATGTTCATTTATCAGAAATATGCTGATGAGACCCTCCTGAATAGAGTTTGACGCCAATGGGGGAGAAGAAATAATAAACTAGGTAGAAGGTGCTGACTATGTTTCTAAAGGTACACTGGGAAGCATTTTCACACTGAAAGTTTTATGAGCTTGTCAACTAAATGAATAGAACTATGTAAACTCCCAGTATCACATACAGTATAGATCTCTTAACCAATCTCAGAGGTTATGCTTTCTTATAAGTTGTAGTAATAATTAGCTAATACAAACTCCTATTGAAAGAGATTTTGGCGATAGATAAATGAAAACCAAACAAACAAAAAAAGTTCATGCCTTCATTTTTCCTCTTAAAGCCACGCTGTATTAATACATATTGCCAAGTCCTGAATATCAGTTTTAGTTTGTTTCTCTTAGGGAGCTTGATAAGTTTTAAAGCTATTTTGTACAGAGAGGCAGCTATGAGAAACTATGTAAATACTGTCAGTAAAAATAATACATAAAGAGATATACTGTGGTGGCCTAGTGGTTAAGGTACTAGACTATGAACCAGAAGGTTTAGCGTTGGGTCCCTGAGCAAGGTCCTTAATCCACAATTGCTTGGGTTGTAAGACTGTTTTAATAAAGGTGATTTGTCATTTTTGTTTTGTTCAAAAAGCTGAAATTTAACATGAATTAGTGTTTAAAATAAATTACAGTTTGGCAGCAAATGGTATAATGAACATGTATTATTGTTTCTCAGTCACTTTATTAGAATACAAACAGAAAACACAGGGAAATGTGTGCAGCGTTAAAAAAAACAATAAAAGATGCAAACCAAAAAACAGCTTCTGTAAACCAGATATGCGGTTTGACCTCCCCTTACACTTAAGCAATAGGAGCATCTGGCAGCATCTGCAGGATGCCCAGTTGACCCACCTACAGTCCAAATAAACAATCAAGAATGGTCTTTTCAGAAGAGTAGCAGCCAATGAGACACTTTTTAGAAGGGGAACAGGGTGAAAAGGCTAAGACGTGCTAAAGATTGCACAATGATTAGAATGAGGATCAGTGAAAAAGAGTACCACACATTTTCTGGATCCAATGGTTGACAATATGTTACAGCACATGTGATCATTACACAATTGCTAAAACAATTCATCTACTGATGCCCTAAAACTTTTGCACAGTACTGCATTTTTCATCTCTGTAAACCATTTAATACAAGAAATTGGATTTTTTTTTTTGATTCCGTGTCGTCACAAGTGAGAATCACACATGTTTAATTAGCAGGATTTTCAGTCTCCAGTCTGGTAAAACTGCTGAAGCTTCCCATATGAGTCCAGACTTGCTACTACACGACAACTTGACACATTACAAATTCAGCAGTTTGTATTAATACTGTATGGAACAAGGCATATGGAAAGTGCAATAGGTAGCAGTTTGCTATTTTTGTTCGAACCGTGCAGTGACAAAACCAACACTTGCAACAAAACAAGTGCCTGTAAAAGCAACACTGGTATTTATTTTTGTCCATTACACCTTATAGAGAACAAGGGGCTATGCGAGAGCAGAAGGAAAGAACGCCATACGTGGATGACAGTACATGACTGATAAGTTACTTGAAGCAGAAGAACACAAGCATTCGTCAGCATATCAACCTCAAATTAGCTGGTGCAGAGAAAGAATGTTGGGGTGGAGTTAAAATTAAGATTAGACTGATGGCATTTGAAAAGTGGCATTCTGATTACAATTAAAAGCAGGAACACACACAATCATGCTGGATAGGACAAAAACAGATCCACTCTCGGTTGTTTTGTCTCAGATGCTCGAATTTGCACACACACGAAAGACAGATGGTATTTCCTATCAACAACCTTGTCATGTGGCTGTCTCTGTGCTGTAGTATGTACAGCGTGATAGTTGTTTCCTCACCTCTTAACCTGTTAATCTGTCAGCAATTCAATTCAATTTTATTTATATTTTAAAATTTGTATATATTTTTACAATGGTGCATTGTCTTAAAGCAGCTTTACAATATTACATTATCTTAAAAAGGCCAATCCCAAGTTGAGCAAGCCTAGGGTGACAGTGGCAAGGAAAAACTCCCTGAAAGTGGTAGGAAGAAACTTCGGGAGGACCAAGACTGAAGCAGAAGAAGCTTGGCAGAGGTAGGGTTTGAACTTAGAACCTTCTAAACGGTCCAGAGCTTTAACCACAAACAGGTTCCTCTCCCAGTACTAATTAGCAAAAGTATCATAGTGCAATACTGAAACATGGTGGGGATTATCCAACCCACCAACTTTAACCCTCAGATAATCAGGGATTCATCCATCACTTCCAATTTGTCCTGCGCCACAGAGAAGTACAATATCAGGAGAAGTACAACAGAGATACATTGGGATTGTCCTTGCTCCAACTGAAATACCTTCATGTGCATAAAAGACAAAACTACCATGTGCTGCTCTGCCCCCTGTTGGAGTTTACTTGCCTCTGCTGTTACCAAAACACAACAAGACATTTAGAATGATTAAAAAATCTTTAATTGTTTCAAAAGAACTAAATGTAAAATCGCAGGCAGACTACGATGAAGTGCCAGACTGCTTTAACCAGCCAAGTGTAGTCTTACTCAGATGTGAGATTTATCTCATGTACTGACTCACCAAATGCCTTGAATCGTGTTGGGTACAGATATGACAGCTTCTTAAACGTGAATACAGTAAATGTCTTACGAAGAGAAAAGGAAAAAAAAAATACAGTTATTGAGTCTCAGCCTTTGTACGCATGTATGATTACAAGAAAGGTTTAAAGAGCTTAGTAGGGAGCCTACTTAGGATTAGAAGCTTGCCTATGCACTGCTAGACACTTATTCACAGGGAATGCATTAGCCTTACTGTAGCATTACATTTCTGAATGGGTATAAAATGGGTATGCAATAAACCTGACCTGCAGTTTATCTTAAGTCAGGTACAAGAAAGTACTGAGCTTCCTCAGGAAAAGACCTGTTATTGTAAAAGATAACATTAGAGCATTTAGCCCAAAAGAGGTATGTATATAAGCAATGAAAATACCTGGAGGTTATAGTCTGATGTGAGAAAAGTTAGACTGACAGAATTATCCATTTAGTCAATTGAGTAAAACTAAGCAGAAAAAAAAAACACTTCATTCCCATTTTCGCAGGATTTAGTACAGACAGGGGAATCCACCATGAGGTGTAGATGTAATGGAACCTATGACAGAAAAGATACTGTGTGCTGCAGATACGAGGGAGTTCATGATGGGCTGTAAACAACTTCGGTGCTGAAGTGGGAGTGTTGCTGAATCGCCCTAAACCCAACGGTTTTGGTTGAGGCTCTGAGAAGTTGCTGTACAGTTACTGTCATGTAAAACAGAGCAGAACCGCTTTATAAGACTAAAACAGTGGCGCATGGGCGAGACTCTAAACAGCCAACAGCTCTCTCTCTGGCTTCTTCTGTGGCTTTTCCATGTCGGGCTCTGAAACGGTTCAAAATGATGATGTTATTTCCTTGCCATAACAGAAAAACTGAGACATAGAAGAACTACAGTATATACATGGCACTAATTGTCTTTTGCAGTTGTATTAGTTCATCTTACCATATAAATGTACCTCGTACTTCTACAATTACAGACTGTCATTTATAATTCACTCTACACACTTTGTCCGTCCCCTTTACTCTGTTCTCAAATGGTCAGGACCACCCACTTATTGGGTGGTGGATCATACTGCACAACATGGGAAAATTGGCTCAGACAGCAGTGCTGCTGGAGTTATTCACTCACTGTGCACTCTACGTTATTGCTCCACCTTGTAGATGTAACGACAGTAGGGGTGTAATGATAAACTGTGTGAGAAAACCGAATTGTGAGCAATCATTGATTTTACATTTGACAAAAGACATTTCATTTTCATTTCTGTAAACAGTGCACATTTCAGTCCTTTAATCTTTTGCAATTAAAAGGAGTTAGTAGAAACATTAGGTTTAAAATGGTATACAATTTGCATACAGTGCAGTACCTCTGTATAGGTCAGTGTTTCACCCAAACACATGCGATGTATTAATGCATTCACTACTGCAGAAATGTCAGTCAAAGCAAAACCATACTATACAGTATGCGAAAGCAGTAGGCGAGAGCCTGTAGTGTGTCTGAATACAAAGTATGCTTGAAACAGTATGCGAAAAGTCCCGGATGACGTCCTCAATAGGCAGCCATTTTTTAAGTATGCAACCAAAGCACACTATCCTATCCCATGATTCAACTGGAGCAGCGAAGGTGTTCGATGCTGATGAAGTAAAATAGCGCACAGCGCTGACGTGACGGTTTACAAATTTCAACTGAAAAATATTTTCAAATAATTACAAATGTTGGCAAATTGGGCTTTTAATGAAATGGAGGCAATTTTTGTTGGTGGTGTGACGTCATGCGTCACATGACATTGGTAAGATGGCGGGCGTAGTGTGTCTGAGGTTCTGCGTATACTGCATGCTTGCGTACTTAAAGAGCGTACTGCTTTAACGGTTGAGCAGTGCGTACTGAGTCTAATCTAGTGCGTACTGTCAAGGTATGCGATTTCGGACGCAGCCCATTTCATTTGATTGTAGTCTAATCGCCCGACATTTTCTTTTCTTATTCTATAATCTGTTCAGCAGCAGTGTGGCAGCTCAGCCATTCATCCTGGCTTTTGCTTTGTGCACTATTGTGCTGCTATAAAAGCCATGCTCGATCTAAAGTGGAGCAAAGACGAGGTCAGTGATGTCAGTATTCTCACTGTGGTTCAGTTTAGATTACGCATTAGTCAGAAACAATTTTGGGGGACGCGTTCCAAGTCAAAATCATATCCAGACAAATGGCGGACCCAGGGTCTCCCTGAGCAGCACACCCCCTTCCAACAATGCATCTTTTTCAGAAATGGTTTGAAAAAAAGACAAGAGTTTAAGGTGTTGACTTGGCCTACAAAGTTTCCAGATCTTAAAGATCTTCCAGATCTCTGTGGGACGTGCTGGAGAAACAAGTCTGATCCATAAAGGCCCCACCTCGCAACTTATAGTATGTAAAGGACAGAACTTCTTGGTACGTTAACCTCTTCCTAATTTCAGTGTACCACTTCATGTTAAAAAAAAAAAAAAATCAAACAAAAAGAGAGAGAGAGAGAATGAAAGAATACAGACCTGGCTCTTGCTCTGGAATCTCTGGTAACTCCTCATCGGGCACCTCGGGAAGCTCAACATCTCCCTGAGTTCACAAAGTGATATAGACAGAATAAGTTAAGAATAGCTCAGGCAAGACACATAAACGGCACCAAGATGGCGAAACAGACACACACCTGAGTAATAGCCTCAAGCTCTGCTAATACAGCATCTTCATCCTCTTGGGTCAGAGAGCCTGCCAGAATGTCATCAATTTGCTGCACATAGACAAACATAGCAGTTACATGTTACACCGTTTCCACATGAAAACTCGGTGTGATGTTAATACAGTCGAATCCGATTAATAGGACCACCGGTTAATGGGACCAGCCGCTTATTCGAACCAAATCCTAAAGTACTGAAACAAATCCTATTATATACGTGTCATGTTATTCGCTTGTTTGGACGAATTTTAATCGGACCAACGAACGTGAGAGCGAATAAGAAATATGTAATATCCGTGGTTACCAAAGAAACTCTTCGTCTCTGGCATCACTACAACGCTCC
>JAVSBV010000024.1:1381777-1407894 GCA_033117975.1 Parotocinclus spilosoma | reverse complement strand
TTGTTTCGGTACTTTAGGATTTGGTCTGAATAAGCGGCTGGTCCCATTAACCGGTGGTCCAATTAACCGGAATCGACTGTACTTTCTTAAACTCACAGTAAAGTAGATAAAGTCTGCAGTGAAACTTAGCCCTGAGGTTCAGTAGGTCAGTTTCACAGTACTGTTTTTTTTTTTTTGCAGAAAAGAGTATGTTCTGGACTGGGAAGCTGCAGCCAGGTGGATTGTGACGTTATAATGGACACCTGGGAGATGCCACAAAACAGCTTTCAAAACGGCACACCAAAACACCAACCTGTCGTCAGCATGGTATGATTGTTGACCTTGGTTGTTGCACGTAGCAGTGGTTTATAGATGGTCAGAGTGCACTTGAGCAACTCTGTTACTGATGCAAAGTTCATGTCGAGTAATAAAGAAGCAGCTGCTGGCTTGTGCCTCATCATGGTGCCACTACATGGGAATGTTTTTCAGTTTACAGTTCAGGAAATACATTTTTATAACGGGGGCATCCTTACCTGTTTATACGTTCAAATAGTACAAGAAAGCCAATAAATAATGTTATGATGATGATGTGCCCACTGCTAGACTTTTATAGTGTTCCATCAGTACATTTTCTCACTTAATGATTTATTTATTGTGGAAAGTATTCCACATGCATTTGTTTTATCAATTGGTTGCTCTTAATATTGATTTTTGTAATTATGCACTATTAGGTACTAAAAATTAGTAGATATTTTAAAATAAAATATCCCCTAATGAAAAACCCCTAGTGAGAAGTCCACTGAGAAGTGGAGCTTTAAGATGTTTTGGGGTATTACCTTGCTCTATTATGGATCCTTTAGAAAAAAATGCTTTTCATGTGAGTGTGTATTCTGAATGTACCATATACACTGCTCACAATAAATCGAGTATATTTCACTAAGAGGTATTTCATTTTGAAATATCCCCTAATGTTTTGAGTAGTATGTATGTGTTTGTGCATGAATAGATTACATGTTTGTAGAAATTAAAATATGGAACTTATTATGAAATATCTTTGCAGGTGATGGGGGCTCAAGGTTGCCTTAGGTGCATGGCTGGAGAACCGGTGAGCTCAAGCACTCCTTTTCTTCCTTATCATTTATCCTTCTGTTTAATGCTTGCATAACACTGAAGGGTGAGATTATAAAAGCTATTGATAACTAGGAATTTTTGTTTTACTAAACGCACATTGAGCAGTACTGCAGCTAAGAGTACATATAATGTCATTCATAATATGAGTATTGTGATTCGAGTATGTCTCAATATCAAACAGAAAGTTATCTAGTGTCAGTTCATAACTCCTAAATAATTTTCATTCATTCAGTTTCTTATCCACTAAATATCACTCATCATCATGCTGCACAAGTGTAAATGGAACTGGCACAGAATTGGTTATATGAGACTGAGTGGTCGATCACGGCTAAAAACCTTCCGATTCCGGTCACCGGTCGAATGATCTGTGAATCTCTAGCATTATTTATTACATTTTCAATGCTCTTTGAATTCTTAAATTATTACAGCAGTAAACAGAACATAGATAGATGTTAGGGTGTTAGTGTTGGTTTCCACCTTGTCCCCTGTGCTACAGCTAGTATACCTTGTTGGCTCAAATGCAGTTTGTTTCTGGAAATTGCTCAAATATAATGGGCGCTCTCACTCACCATTGACTTCATTAGGTAAACGTTTCTACACTCATCCATTTTACCAGTTCTACTTACCAAATATAATCACTCTGTAGTTTGTCAGTTACAGACTATAGTCCATTTTTTCTTTGTCTGTCTGCCATGTGCATGTGTAGCACTTACATAATGAGTGTCAAAATACTCAACAAAATGTCCTCAGCTTTCTCACAGGTTCTTCATTAATTGCTTGTAATTACTAACTTTAATCTGACAGAGTAACTTAATACAGATAATAAGGTGGTAGAAGGTGCAGATGGATGCAAAATGGCATTCACATACTTGGGTTTAATATTCAGAATGCCTTTCATTGTAGCAGGGATCGGGATTAAAATACTTAATACAATGCAGCAGGAAACTGAGATCAGTTACCTCTCGGTATCAGTGGCTATGATGTAATCTATTGATAACCCATTACTCTTACTTTACTCATTCTAAACCATCGAGTCGTCGAATGAGAAGGCTTCTCGTTCTCAGCAAATCAATTAAAGCTCATGATAATAATGAAAATGCACATTTTCAATATATTTAGCTAGAGGCAAAGATGCCTTATGGCTGGTCTTGGTGCCACGCTCTTTTGATGATGTGCCCTAACCGGAGTCAGCATATATGAATATCAATCACAAAGGCTTACTGAACATAATGTGTGGAAAACTGACCTGTGTCACAATGTTTGCTTCGTGGTTTTGTCTCACAGGGCCATATAAATCATATCATGCAGAAATATTGATCACAGGGTCAGACAGGGCCCGGAGAGAATGGATGAGGAAGCAGACTGCGAGCGTTGCTTTGAAGAAGAAGAGCTTCCTGAACTTTGGCCAGTGCATATCACAGCACGTTTTGTGCCTTTATTTATCACCGCGAGAACTTTATTGCTGACTGATAATGTAACCTGTTTTATATCGACTGCTGATGTGGTAAAAGGGCTGATTATACGTAATTAGTAATAGCACCTTCTGACATTCACTGTGAATGGTAAAATAAAGCCACTACAATGTAGTTTGTAGGAAATTCAGCCTTAATATAGTATTGTGGTTTTAGTCTTTAATCTAGGGTTTTTAGTGGAAATGTTTCCAATGTCCATTTTCTATAAACTTTTTAAAAACACCTCGTGATCATTTTCGTAGATGGTTTTGTAGCTCAATAGCCTTTACATGAACTGAAGAAATGGTTAAAGTATCAGACAATGAGAGAGAATGAGATGATAGAATGCTGAAATATGTCCTAATGTTTATGGATGCATAACTTGTAACGATGTGTAACATGTAACTAATGTTTGTACAGTATTTTTTTTCTGGTTTTCTGGTTATTGGTGAAAGGGAAGTACTACAGAGCAACCCCCCCCCCCCCCCAAGCCTAATTACCAATGTAATTCACTGGTACACCTAGCACTGGTCCATCACGGGGTTCTTGACTTTGCAAGCCGCAGCCAGGAGCACTGTAGATCACCATGGGATTAACTGGCAGTGCCCAACACACGGTGCCAGTTCAGTGTAGAAGTTCAAGTTCATTTCAAGGTTTGAGTTGTTTTTTTCTTTCAAAATATTTTAGAACCACACCCCCTCCATGTTCTGTTTGGTTACCTCATAGAATAAAACTCAGACAGCCTTGCTTCAGAACCTCCCATGGGACCCTGACAATGATAGGAGGTGATAAAAGGAGCTCACTCTGTTCACATGAACACATGCTCAGAAACTTAAGACTGACCAACCACTCCAACAGCACGTGCAGCTTTCCAAGCTTGTGTTCAAAGAATTAGCATCCAGCCATGCTAATAATTGTTTACATATATAGATTTGTGTTCAATGTACATGTTTTAATCACTTTTGATCAGGGTTCAGGAACCTTATTGCCAAACGGCCAGTGTAGCAGGAGCAGTTACAGTTGGCATCAGTTGTTTTGTTAATTGGCCTCTTTTTACACATAGCTGATCATTTGTGTCCTTTTTTAAACCAAATTATTGTTGATTTATCAGTTGTGGGTGTCCTGAGATTGTCACATTTTATGTCGCCTATGCAGATTATAACTGCTTACAAAAGTTAGGGGCTGTTGCTAATTAAATGTCCTTCAATTAAACATCCCCTACTTTTTGCGAGCACTGTAGCAAACTGAACGTGCATTATGGTTTCCTTTCAGATGTCCATTGTTCATATAACTAAACTTTTAAATTGAGGTAATTTCAGAGAAAGATGAACTGTCTTCATTGGACGTTGTTTGTCATGGACAGTTTACATAAAGTGGAATTTCATGACGACCGACTTTTTGTGTTTGTTGAGCTTGACGTTCCAGTGCAATTTGCCTGCAATACGCGCGGTGAACACCAGATGGTGCCACTGCCCTTGTATACCGATCTACACAGTAAGACCTTGCTCTTAAGACCATATGAAGATCAAATCACAAATGGTGTTGTAGTTACTATAGATTTACGTATATTTTAAGCAATGTATTCGATGTTAGTGATATCTAAATGGAACCTGCTTTGCGTTTGGATCCATGATTTTTACAGTTCCCGTCCATTTACATACGATACACTGCTTTAGCCGGATAGGAGACGTCTGGGCGTATACATTTGACTTTATTGCAGTGCTGGTGAAGGGCTAAGCTGTTTATCCGTAGTCTCTGAGGAGCTGGGCTTCTCAATTTGTCATAAGCATCTTTCTCCAATTTAGCCGGGCGCAGCCCTGTTTTATGACTCCCTCATAAAATAGCCCTCCCATTCGGCAGACTAGTAATACCGCCTGTGTTGCCATAAATTCATAAGTCATAGTTTCTGCTCTCGTAAGTTCTAAGAGAATTATTTGTGCTCGCGAGAAGCCGCGGGGATTGGTGGAACTTTGGGGTAAGTCAACCAAGATGGATTTAAGTGTATTACCAGCTCAATCTTGTCCGTCCTCCCCCAGTGTTGCCTCTTGTTGCCTGAGAAATGAGAGAGGGAGCACGCTCAGACAAAGCTTGACCTCCAGGGGCTGACTCTCATAGCCTAGATTTTCAATAATGTGGGACAATAAGGCTTAGGCCCCTAACCTGCTGCAATATGCTACAAGTGTAAAGAGCTTAGCCGCTAATAAAGTAGCCTGCGTGTGTTGGGAGGAGGTGGAGGGGACTCATCTTTGGAAACTCATATTTGGAGATCAAGCGTGGCCCATAAGAACACTTCATAAGGACAGTGATGAGATGTTGAACAGAGGTTCGAGATGGAGTCAGAGCTTTTCTCGGCGATCATCCTCAGCATGACATGGTGGATATGAATGAGCCGCCGTATGCCTGTCCCCTCCGAGGCGTTATGACAGGTGCACATCTGTTTACTTTGATGTCAGGCCTTTGGCCTCATAAAGACGCATCTTTTCCCCATTGTGTGCTGGCGCTGACCTGCTCTGGATGCTTCTATAAGAGTGCCAGGTTGCTACCGTGTTCCTCTGGGAGGTACAAGGCCATTATGGCTTTATTGTGGAGATCAGCAGGTCATGCGACACACTGTGCACGCACAAAGAGAACGTTTCCGCCCCTGTGTTTTTAGAAGTCATCAATCTAATCGAGAAGATATTGTACTCTTTTATGCACTGACCAAAGAGCTGCAAGACGAAAAAGTTTATGTCCCCTTTGCAATTACACAGCTTCAGTAATTAGTGTACTCATAAACTGTGAGCTGATCTTTATATTGTTTATGTCATCATAAAATTCAACATAAACTGCCTAAACTCTATAGCCTTTCTGGCCTTATATTTTGCAATGGAGTAATTTTTCTCAATGTAGCTTTGCAATTGTTGATTATCTTTTATTACTAAACTTAAAAGCCCAAACTGAGCAAGGTTGACCAAGACAAGGACAATTCCCCTAACCATTATAATCCGTAGTAAGACCAAGACTTAAAAAGGGACCCATCTTTTTTGGACTGTGTAGAAATAATATGAAATAATTTTTAAAGAAGTTTCTAGGAATTACTAAAGATGAATTAAAAGAGGGCAAGACCACATTTTTTATAAGATTAATTATTAAAATACAATATAATATGTAGACTAATCAATTAGAGAGTAATAATCAACAAGAGGATAATAAAGTAAATAATACCAAAAATATTTTATAATGTCACCCCTTGATTTAACGATCTTAAGCAAAAGCGGATCATACCATTTGAAAGTTGACTTGTTTATCAGAGACAAAAAATACCATTATGTCTTTTTACTCCTACTGAACAAAAGGATCAAGGAACAACCCACCAATCCAGTGTAGGACACACACACACACACACACACACTAAGGGGCACTTAAGAAACACCAGTTATGCTAAAACATATGTCTTTGGAATGTGGGAGGAAACTGGAGTACCTGGAGAAAACCTACATGGACATAAGGAAGACATAGAACGGCACACTTGCAGAGCCTGAGATCGAACGGGGATCTCAGAGTTGTGTGTGAAGTGTGTATAAAGTGCTAACTGCTGCACCACCATGCTGCCCACTGTAATAACATAATCACTGTTATTGTCAGAATTCCAAACAATACTGAGATTTGTTTTTTTAATATCTCACACACCTAGTTCCCCTTGCATGTAATACGCATGTTTCCTAAGAATTAATGAATGCATGTAAACTGTCCATCATAATGTGGATTCATGAACATGTTAAATGTTTCATACAGATTTTTAGCCCCTTTTTCATTGGGTGTTTTATAGGGCAACCTAACTGTAGAGCCTATCTCCAAACAAATGTCATGAACCCGAGCACCTGGAAGATGTTGTAAATTCAAAAGCCCATATCCTTCACCAGCTTAAACTTTGAACCAGTTTGGGTATTATGCCTTCATGTAGAGGGTGTTTGTCCATATTTTATAAGTGATTTCGTAATCTGGGTAAGTCAAAAACCTTTTTTTGCAACTGATGTGCAACATAAATACATCTTCTTTCATTTTGAGCAGCACAGTCATTTAGCAGTATCTAAGGTAGTAATATGTACAAATCCCTGGTAAGAACTTACAGCTCTGTTGTCTCTTCTGTCTAAAAAAACCTCTCTGTTTAAAGGAAACATAATGTTGCTGCAAAGTGGCAAAAATCACTTTTGCCTTTTGCCTTTTACTCTTGCTAAAAAGTTAGACTTCTCTTTTCAATGTTGTATCTTTTGCCGGATCACATATACTCTTACAGCATTTCCACCTACTTTGTTTATGAGTCTTTGATCCACAATATTCCAGGCTAAGTTACACCCAAGCACTGCAAGGTGAACCTATCAGCATTGTTCCTTATAGGAACCCAATACTCGTGGAGCCTTCCTTCTCTGTGGACCAAAAAAGAAAACTAGGCTTTTTAGTAACAGAATTCTCCAAAGATGTCGAACAAAAGGTCACACACAAAGACACAATTTTATGCTCCTTTAATGAGTCAAATTTGCTCTCCCTTTCAGACGTCACGTTTGCACTCACTTATTGATGCATTTCTAGCAGATTTTGCCATGTAATTCAGAGCTTAACTAATACACAGATAAATATTATCACCTATAACACAAGAGTAGCTGGTGGCATTAAAGAAATTCAGTTTGTTTGAATGCAGTTTCTACTTCTATAATAATTTATGAATGTGTGTCTATTGTAACTTACTCAGTCTCACACACACACACACATGCTATAGAACACTTAAGGACATGTACCGGCTCATGTATATACGTCTGCACAATGTCAATCAGTCAGTGAATGTCGAAATCTTTTATTATTAAATCATGTTACACCTTGTTTATTTTAGTGTTTCAAAATCAAGTTAAAATAATGTTGTGTGTTCAAACTGTCTTATCCCTAAAATGTGTATGTTGGAACCTTTTATGGGTTTTCTTTTTAATGTCATGTTTGAGGGCTTTAAATATGTTAAATAAGTGCAACTAGTAACATCATCTGATTAATATAAAGCCGTAAAATTTAACATTTCTTGCGTTCTTGTTTTAATGGGAAGAGTCGACATGATATTAATTTAAAGGAGCAAGTGAGCTTTATTTGCATTCCCTTGTATAGCAAAGAGGTGTCATAGGGGCTCATGGGTAGCACTGTCTCCAGACAGTGAGAAGGCTCTGGGTTTTCAGCTGGGGAAATCTGGGTCCTTTCTGATGTGGAGTTTGCACATTCTCCTCATGTCCACGTGGGTCTACTCAGGTATTCCAGTTTCCTCTTACAGTCATGCTTAAGACGAATTGGTTATGCTAAAGTGGCATGCTAAAGAGTGTGAGTGTGTGCATGAACATGCATTCTCTGGATTGATGGATTGGTGCCCTGTCTAGGGTTGTATTTGCCTTGCTTAGTGGCTCAGGACTGTGGGTCAGAAAATCCAGAGTTCAAATCCTTGGTTGGGTCCTCGAGAAAGCCATTCACTTACCATTGATTGGATTAAAAAGCTTTATGAGTGCCTGCTAAATGACTTAAACCCCAGATCTTCTGGTCAATAGTCCAGTACCATATCTGCTACCATAGTTCTTTTGTACTGTTGTCACAGCACACAGGTATATGTGTGCTTTGATTTTAATGCCACCCCATTGCAGTCCTGGGTGTCTGTGGATCCCTCTGACTGATTTTCCCAGACATGATGAATCACGCCTGCTTGTGATTCCAGCTGAGGGGAACTACTTAGGCTTAAATTGGCATATTGGTACACCATCATATATCCCCTGTAAATCTCCTACTAAAATACCCTATTTATGCAAATTCGTAACAGCGATCAGTTTAATCTTCTTTTACAAATCTTTTAAAATAAATATGATTTTAGTTTGATTGTATACTTTGATTATAGCAGTATATATAAACTGCATATTGTTTTCTTTTTAATATGTTGTTGTAATCATTAATCCTTGACTTTTGATATTCAGAAGTTGTTAATGTGGGTGTCTTCAATTTGCACTTCTATATTGTATCTGTGCATGGATGATTAAACCAAGCATCTAGAGATTGCACATTGCTGGAATCAATCAATTGCTTAAAAAAGGCTGTCATGCATTGATTACATTACATTGTTGTATCACGCGATATAATAGAACTGAGAAATATAGAGGTGAATGGATGAAAAATGAAAAAAATTGATTTAGTTACAGCAGCTTCCTGACTCAAATAAAATCTCTCAACCATTAATGAACACCATTTAGAAACCAGACCATTCAGCAAGGCACACAGGCTTAAGTCAATGCTGAATGCATATTCTTGCCACATGAGCCACCAGGTCGTGCACCAGGAGGAGTCCAGGAGCAAACGGCACCAGAGCAGGGACTGGCAATGTCTCCAAGGATTTCACCATGTTACCTAATAGAAGTCAGGGTGCCATTGTCTGTGCATTCTTCCAGGATATGCCTCCAAAGACCATCACTGACCCACCACCAAACTGGTAATGCTGAATGATGTTTCATAATGTTCTCCATGGCACCTGGTGGAACCTGCTCCCTTCTGTGAAAAGCTCAGGGCTCTGTGCACAGGGCCCATTACAGGATGTCTACCCCTAAAGTCACCCTCATGAAGCCTGTTTCTGATTATTTGGTTCAAAAAAAGCACACTAGTACCCTGCTGGCAGTGCTTATCCTGTTCCTCCTTACACAAAGCAGCAGAATCCAAAGGAATTAATGTCCTTGTATGGCCCTGTCCAGCTCTCCTAGAGTAACTTCCTGTCTCCTGGAATCTCTTACACACTCTTATGGCTGTACTGGGAGACAGCAAACTTTCTGGCAAGGACATATATTATTGTGCCATCTTGCAGGAGTTGGACTACCTGTGCAACCTCTGTAGGGTCCAGGCACCACACCATGGTACTAGTAATGTACTGTGTAATATGACTGTGGTAGCCTAGCGGTTAAGGTACTGGACTCAAATCCCACCTTTGCCAAGCTGCCACAGTTGGGTTTGAATTGTAAGACTGTATGAATTGTAAGTCGCTCTGGATAAGGGTGTCTGCTAAATGATGGAAATGGAAATGTAGTAATGACGCTGACCCTAGCCAACTGCAAAACTAGTGAAAAATCAGCCTAAAAAAGACAAGGAGGGACAAAATGTCAATGGCCTCCACCTATTAAACCATTTTTATGTTGGTGGTTGTCTCATTGTTGCTCCTGTAGAGCACACCAAACACCAAAGCAGCTGAAACTGATTATGAACACCCCCCGCCCCCTACACACCCTGCAACTTAACAGGCGCCAGCCAACAAGCCATGCAGGTAGGGTCAGCCTGGCCCGCCCACTCAGCGCTCTCCTCGAGTCCACACATCACAGTACGGAGAAAGACATTATTGGAGTTTAGAAATGAGAAGTGCCGTTTGGCTGTATTTTAGTGCAGAGAATAAATATACAGCAAGCTGTACAATATAATGGAGCCTCGACAAACCTGCACAAACACATGAAAAAACATGCAGCCGAAAACAATGAGCTGCAGAAACGAAGAGAAGAGGAGAGACATCACCCATTCTCTGGCCCAGACAGACCCAGACCCTCAACCCAGAGACAGAAGTCACTGGCAGAGGCTTTTCAGTCTAACAGTAGAGAATATCCAGGTAGATATTTCAAAGTTACTTAAATCATATGGACCTAACTAAAATATATATTTATAATTTAGATATTGAAATAACCTAGTACATTTATTCCATTGTAAAGTGTTATCTAAGATAACATTAGATAAAGCTTGAATTATCCCACAACAGAGAATTTTATTAAATTAAAGCAACATGCAAGTGCACATAGTGGAAACAAAATTACAAAAGGATTGAAAAATACATGAGGTGACTAGAAAAAAACAATATAAACAGAACAATTTATTTCCAAGGAATTTACTTTAAACATAACAGAGGTAAAAAAAATAAAAAATAAAAAAACCCACATGATTACACACAGGTTAAAGACTTACTATATTATTATTTTCCTTTGGATCTATGAAGCTTAAATATTAAAAAGTATCGGTATCGGTATTGATATCGGCGATACTGGCATTGGATTGGTATCGGATTGATACCAAAATTCCCGGTATCGCCCACCTCTACTGTTCACTGTCTGTATATTTCTGTGTTGTTGTTTATATGGCATACAAGTACTGTGTATATATAAAAATGGGGGTTGCTCTCAACAAGTCACATTTGTTTGGACCAATTACTATACACTTGCATCGCTATGCCTTGACCAATCACTGCATACTCATGTGAGAAAATACCCTACCTTGAAGTAGGAGCTGAAAATGTTCCTATACACATTATTCTAAGAACTACAATATGGTGAATACACAACAAAGAGGGCACAGTTCTCTTTGTGCATTTTCCTGTCTCTGCCTGGCCTGACACCAGATTGCATTGTACACATTTTTGAATGTTTTATATGTAGGCAAAATAAGTCATCTGTGGGTTAAGATCCCCAGGGTAGAATGAACTCCTTAGCTGTTTATTTGTCTCCAATCTGGTAGGTGTTTGTGATTTTTCTGTGTTCATTTTGTACTGTTCTCCTAACACATCGTAGCCTGATCTTACCCACGGAGCGGTTACATCTTCATGTACAGTAAAACAGACATCAAATCATGCAAATACACAATTTACTTCCAAAACACTACACCTTTCAGCACTACTCTTTCTCCTGGGAATGCATACTTGCACTGAGACCTTTTTTTTCTCGCTGGAAAACGACGACAGGTCTGATGCTGGTATGTTTTTAAAGTTATTTACTTAGCTGGATCACCTCTGTGGCTTTCGGTGTGCCTTGACAGTGCTCGGAGCTCTCTGAGCGCTCAAAGCAATCCCAATAGACCTGCAGAACTTATACCAGTCATGAAAGGGTGCAGAACGCCGCTGTCAGTCAGTGGCAGGCCTGCTTTAATGGATGAGCTGTTGAAAGTGTTAGGGCACCACACACATATCCAGACAAACGCCTCTCATGAGCTGTCGAACACCAGGTTGTGTGTCAGAAGGTTTGAGCAGGAGCTTGCCCGTCGTTGAGCGAGCTCTTTTATCTCCCCTCACGCTCCTGATAAAGAGCAGTAAGCATATCATGAATTAATAATGCCAGCGACGTTCGAGCAGCCTCATGACTTGTTTGCATCTGAGAGCCGCTCCGTTGCAAATGTGTTTGGAGGTGTTTACCGAAGAGGAGGCTCACACCTTCGCTTTAAAGGTTAAATCAAATCCGAGTTAAAGACGGGTGAAGCCACAGCAACTCCGCTGGGAGAAGAAAGCAAAGAAAATTACCACGCTGGCTTTTCTGATGCAGACAAGAACCTCACAGAGGAAGATAATGGCAGTCCTGTCGATTCGTTCCACTCAGGCTGAGTAACTAACTCACCAGCAGCATCCACAGGTCATCAGCATGATGCTAGAGCTATCACATGCAGTTTAGAAATGGATCAAATTATGCACTAAAAAGGCCTGAGGCTATGGATTCCACCAGTCAACCCGTCTTTTCAAATAAGTGCAGCCTTGGCAGTATTCCTGTATGTCTGTGTACTTTTTTTTATAAATTATTTGATGCATGTTTAAACTGTTTCTACAATACAATATGCATTAGATGTATACTGGCCATGAATGTGAGTGTATCGTAGCTTCTTTAATATAGAACTGCCCACATTCTGCCTAAAATACAATAATTGTATTAATATTATTGTACAATAATTTAATTGTAATTATGGCATAATATATTAGTTCCCTGTGCTGTTTTGATCAGCTTATACTAGGCAGGGTCAGTATCCCAGAATTCACTGTTAAAAGGTACATTTGCTCACTGGATGAGGAGCCCCATCTTAGGTCTGGTCAATTCACATGTTTTGTATATACTGAAAAATGCTTTTGGTTTAAATTTATTTTGCCACACATTCTATCCCAGTTTTATTCCGGGTAGGGTCACAGGGGGCTCTGGAGAACACGCTGAAGGGGTAAGTGTGCCCTAGAAATGCTGGCAGTGTATGGCAGATTATAGTGGTCATTGTAACAGCATCCTGGGTTGATCCCTTCTTCAGACACAGCCAACTGTGCTTGCATGTCCAAATACACCACTGGGACTCGCATAGGTCTTCATGGTGACGGCTATGAGGATTAGACGGATAAGACAATGAATGAATGATAAAATATTCTATTATTTATTAATATATTACATTCCTATAGTCCAACTAATGAATGTAATGATAAATAAATTATAATACAACCATTGTATGACAAAAAAAGAAGGAAATCTTTAACTTGTCTTGGTCTCAGCCACCCCTGGTCTCTGTCTTGCCTACTAGAAGTCTCGGTCTTGACTTGGACTCGATGTTGGTTTTTACTTGGACTCTGGTCTAGAGGACTTCACTACAACACTTGCATAAACTTTAGGAAATTGAGAAATAAAACGTCTAACATTTTCAGAAAAAAAATATTAAATTCAAGGTAACATTGTGTTTAATTCATGATCCATTCATTATACATTCAAATATTGTACATATTGAATTAATATATTGTACATACAGTATATGTAACATACTCAATATTACATATTTACCCTGTTTTTAAGTACATGTATACTGACTACTGATGCCCTTTTACAAATGCTACCATGTATGAGTGACCACCAATCCAAGCTTTTTAGAAAAATCTCTGTGGCATGCATCCCAAAGTGCAAACTCCTGGTGATTGTTCCAAGTCTAATAACTCGAATAAAAAGAAAAAAAATACATTTCCATATGAAAAGGTTTAATCTGTTCTCAACACAATCTGTTTTAGTGCCTATATTTGTATGCAATTAACGATTTAAAGGAAGCTTACACCATTAAATATTTTATTTAGTGTGCCAATGTTTGAAGTGTGAATTTGCGCTCGGCAAAAAATTGTGAATAAAGCAAATGAATGTAATAAAATAATAATAAATACAATATGATAAATAACTGAGATATAAAGTCTTAAAATTAGTAAAGTGAAACCTTATAGGCACTGAATTGAATGCAGTTTCAGCACGTCCTATCATTGGGTTGAAATCGCACTCATGGTCTGATACATAATAACATAACAATAAAAATGTCATATAAAATACAGAATATGCCCATAATCACACCCTGGTCCTTCTTTTGTGATTTATGGACATTGGCATGCCATATTGGTCAATTATCACCACCAACTGGACTGGATTACATGCATTGTCATTGGAAGCTTGCACCATGAAATATTTTATTTAGGGTGCCAATGTTTGAAGTGTGAATTTGCGCTCGGCAAAAAAATGTGACAGACTCATTGATGTCTGAATTGTTCGAGTGAAGAGCCGTTCCAATTCCGAGGTACTACTTAGTACTTAATACTACTACACTAATTTGACCTGCTATTTAGTATGGTAGTATGCTTTCTATGTAGCAGCCACATATAGCACAGAATACCTTAAGTAATGTGTAACTAGGTAAGTTTTTTATATTATTGTGCTTATTGCCTATGTGTTTTGTTGACATTGACTCCATTTCAGCTATTTTATAATCCTGGTCATGTTGGTTGCTGATCGAGAACCTGCTCCTGAAACAGAACATACAAGGTATACAGAGAATACACACCTGACAGGAAACCAGTGAATTGTAGTGTAACACACACATAAAGTGTGCGGAAACCTGGAACGAAGTACCTCAGTGAAACGTGCATGGGTATAGATAGAACAAAAAATAACATTCTCTTTTATCATCACATTATTATGAAGAAAAAACACACATACATATTCACAAAGCATATCATAAAAGAGCAGCACACCTCATATCGGTTTCCCTTTGGCCCATCTGTTGATTTTATTCAGAGATAATCCAGGCAAACCAAGGAACATGTGATGTGGCTCAGTGGGAACGAGACTCTTTAGAAAGCATATTTTAAAAGGACAAAAATAAAAACCACCAGCAAAAGCAGGCAATGATTCAGATATTCTACCTTTCAAGAGACAGATCTGGATCGGTACCTTTTAAAAGGGTAAAAAGAAAGAAATCTAATAAATAAATTAATTCATTCAAATCTAATTTGACTTGAAATTTTAAATAGTATAATCAATTTAATGAAACAAAATAATTGATAAGATTTCTCTGCAAACTGCAAACAATGAACCACACCATAGAACTTTATAGTGATTTTATTTCATTAAAATGTGAATAGGATTAAAGCGAGAAAGTCCTGGATTCAGTCCCAGCTGGAGAATTTTGGATTCTTTCTTTGTGGAGTCTGCATGTCCTCGCTGTGTCAATGGGTTTACTCCACACAGTTCCTTTAATTGATTGTAATAAAGTGGCCCGTTCATATGAGTGTGTGCGCCTTGAGATAGATTGGTGCCCTGGTTAGGCTAGGCAGCGGATATGTGGAGACCTTGTCCAGGATTAAGTGGTTAAGAAAATGAATGAATGAAATGTTTGCATGATTTTCCACATTAATAAAATGATCTTATAAACAGTTATTGGCTTAAGTGCTCAAAATCTGCATGCCAGCTGTAGTTAGAACTGGGTGACATAATAGTTTTATGATAATACTGTGGGTTTGGACTTTACAGTTAAAACACTGACTGACTCTGAGGCTACTTGCTGAAATGTAAAAAAATAGTAATACTAAATAGTAGTAATTTAAAAAGAAGTAACACAGAAGGGGGGTTCAATGGCACTTTGTTAACCAGCCTAAATACCATGAGACAGATTGTGATTGTGAGACTGTGTGGTGAAAGAGATTTGCCGTATCTCCCACATCACAGTGATTATTATTAGGTTTAAGCAATAAGCTTAAGACATTATAAAATACAGTAAATATGAAGTCTAGTGTAGACTGTAATAATGTATAGACTAGTTGTTTATTGCACTCGTCAGCTGCCTTGTTTTTATTTTTATTTACATGTGTACCCACCCACATGCTCATTAAACTTAATTGCTATTCTGTTGTTTACATGTTTGCGGTCTCCCCTTAACACTGACTGGAAATAAATCCCATAAACACCCATGCAGCGTGAATTTCAGCACAGCGTTCCCTCTCAATGAACAAAATCACACTAAACAACAAACACACTCTTGGCTCTGTCCCTGTGATCAAAGCTTTGGCTGCCTAATCTAGCCAATTAATCTATTTATCAGCTGTGCACTAATGAATATGCAGTCCATATGCTTTTTCCCCCCAACATGCTGCTTCCCTCCAAGTCTAAAAAGTGGGACAAAGCTCCACACGGCTGATGTGTTCGGCACCGCGGTCGTGCCGTAGTTCGTCGCTGAGCTGGTGAAATCAGGGTAAATGGAGATTAGTGCGAATGAGTGCCTAAAATCTTTCAATCACACTTGCTCGCGAGCTCACACAAACACACAAGTGTGCACATTCGCACGCGCCTGAGATGCGAAATTGAGGGTAAAGGCTTTGGAACACAGATGTTGAAATTCACTGTTTAATTTAAACATTCAGCTAGGTTTTATAGGTTCCTCCTTCGCTGCTTTGCCACCTTGGAGGTCCCTAGCCACCCGCCGCACTGCTGTGCAGAGCTGGCGGTGATTATTTTTAGCTTTTGCTTTAGCTTTTTTTCACAGCAAACTCTCATCCTCTTTCTCTGTGTTAATAATGTAGGATTCACACGTCTGAATTAGTTTTGTATTGTTCAAATACTCAAGTGGAGACCTGGTTCGTTCAAACTGCTATCAAGAAGAGACAGTGTACGATGAATGGATCACTGAGTGGACTCTCAAGTGTAGATCCACATAAAGGAGGTGCAGGTGTGTTCTCAAATTTGTTGTCCATTTCAGAATAGTGGATTAGAGGTTTATGGTTATATTCCATGATAAAGTGGGGTAAGGTAGTAAGCATTTAAAAATGTGAACGGTTCGTCAAATCTGAGGATTGTTTTACAAACCATTGCTGTTCTTCAGCTTTATTACTACGAGCACATATAAGAGCACACAAATGGCTTAAAAAGAATTCTCACCTTTATGAGACTACCTTCCCTTTACTACAGCTAAGGGACCTGACAATTGAGCAGCCACTTTCCAGCCACGCAAAACCACTTCTTGCTGCTTCCCCTACACTCCCGCTTTCGCACTGTAATTCATTTTCGTCTTTGTAACAAATCCCTTTTGTGTGGGCAAGGATGTAAATGAGAGCAATAGCACTGAACAAACAAGGCAGGATATGCGATTAATGCGTTAAACAATACCCATAAATAATGACTGCATGTTGTAATTACCAAAAGGTTGCATATATATTAAGGTTGTTTAAATAATTATGCATCACCAGTAACAGTACACATCATTACAGCCTGACCTGAACTAATAGTGGTGTAATGCATGAGAGTAAGTGATTTCACCAGCCCTGCCCTTGTCATGTCATAACCAGTGGGATATGAAGTACAGCATTAAATTGCAGTAGAGGTACAGATGAACCTTAACCCCGCAAGCATGCACATGCACACAATCACACGTGCACGATTTGAACAGTGCAGCTGGAGAAGTTTCTTTAGATGCATCAGAACAGCCACTAAAAGTTCAGCTTCTAACATTCTCTATGTCTTTACAGTTACTATTTCAGTTAGTGACCTTTTTGGCATCGTCAGGAGTGCTATTGTATTCAGGAGAGAAAAGTCAGGTGATAATATTAGACATTTTTGCCACTAAACTAGAAAGTGTTCCGAGTACATTTTTTTTACTGTAATGTACTGTGAGTCTGCAGTACTACTGGACAAAAATATTGACTGATTTAAGTTTATTCATTTTTTTTTTTTTTTTTACATTTAATTCTTACTTTGTCCTGGTCAGGTTCTCAGGGGCTGTGTCCTGTGGGCAGTCAAATGCGTGCCCTGGATGAGATAACATTTCATCGCAGGACACAACCGAGGTTGCTGTTTCAGTGCTGGGGAATCCTGATCTCAACCCCCTTAGATACAAGCCAGTTGTGTCATGACACCTGACATAGCCAGAAGGCACCACTGGGACACAAACCCAGGTTACTTCAGTGGTGGGCTTGCATGTTAGACTGCTGAGCCACTTGATCTTATTTGACTTAATAAGGACTCCAATAAATAATGAACAAACAATTGTATTTTTCAGTCAGCTACTAATAAAGTGTTTAAACACTTAAAAAGTGAGTGATAATCAGTGTATTTATTTTATTGCTGACATTTCTAATGCAATACATATCTAATATAATACATCTAATTATTACGCATCTAATTCTTATCTAATTCTGTAATGCCATGTTACATTATTACATTTGCCACCATTATTTGTCAAATATCAGCAAAATGCTTGTGAGTCAATGAGGCCACTGACCATAATTAATACCAGCTGTACCTGGTCTAGGGTGGAATTTTTTAAGAATCTACAAAAATGTGTGTCAGCTTGGACAAAATGTATAATAAACAGTTTTAGTGAAACTGGAAATAACTATGTTTTATCACACATATGTGGATCTCGAGTTTACATTTGAGACATTTTGTTACCGTTTGTAAATCAGTTTATGCTGACTTTTGACACTGCGCACTGGGCTAAAACAATAACTTTATAACATTTTAAACGGGATCATTTTCATTCAAGAAGAATAGGAATGTAAACCAGTTGTGTGTAATTGTGGGGAGAAACTGAATAAGAAACAAGAAACAAGAAGAGAGCAGGATTAGTGTTGTGTGTGAGTTTTTTAATTAGTCAAAAACAATATTTATCATCATTCAGCCAAAACATATTATCCTGTTACGAAGTTCATGCTGGGAGAAACGCAGCACAGGTTCAAGGTTTCACTTCTGAACTCACTTATTCACACGTCGGACAATTTAGAGTAGACAAACTCAAAGCTTTTGGAGTCTACTGGAGTACCTAAAGGATGCCCATTTAATGTAGAGAACATACTAAATTCATTGTAATGAACTCACTTACAGCTAAGTAGTACCACGATAGATTGCACTATACAATGCCAGGATTGCAGGCATGCATTTAACACTGCTAGATGTTTCTTCTAATTAGAATTTCCAGTTATTGTATCTGACCATCATAATCATCATCATCATCATCATCATCATCATTGTACACACACATTTAACAACATATTTTAGGTCACTGGTAAAATAAAATCATTATTGGTTCCTAAACCTGGAATGGGTCCCAGAAGGATCCCTAATTTGAAACGGAACAAAAAAACTACACTGAGCCCATCTGGGGATTTGATTTATTGTTTATCATACAGGAAAGAAAATCCCTCCCTGGTGTGTAGGAGTGACTTTCCTGCAACAATAAATTTACAAAGTTATTTTATTTTAATAAACTTGAGCTGATTACGTTTGAACATCTGTGATTGTTGGTTACTTAATAGTGACTTATCATTATCATCACCGTCATCATCATTCATCAGACTAATGGTTCTGTCCTTGTAGTAGGTCTTTGCTTCCAGGAAACATTGTGCTTATAATAGTCGTATAATGCATCTTATAATAGTCAGTTCAACTATATTTCTGGTTTTGGGATGTGGGACGAAGTAGAAACACGTAGGTGACGTAGGGAGAACATGCCAAATCATACATACAGTACTTGGGTGTAGAATTAACCTGGGTTAATGGAGCTATTGTAATTACTATTAGTATTGATTGTACTAGTAGTGATATAATGGTGGTTCAGTGGTTAGTCTTATAACTTATATCCAGTCTGATGCCCTGTGCTGCCGGTTAGACCTCAGGGACCCTGAATTGGATTATAAGGTATGTAAATGACTGAAATGATTTAATGCAATGACTGAATAAATTCTGCTCATATATGACCTTTGAATATGGTTACTTTTCAGTGGTCTGCATATCTGTGATTAAACATCACATTAAACCAATATAGCAATTATCTTATTACGCATTTAACTGCTGGGTCTCTTTATATATAATCAATTATTTACTATCGTAGCTATTAACAATTATTTACTACCAGCACTAATTATTGTTCGTGCTGCGGTCTGATGGAGCCCCTGGTGTTGGGAGTCTAGTGATCAATGTCTTACCCCTCTAGGTGGCGCCCTCTCACCATAGAATCATCCACTACAGCATGTTCACGTTAAAACGTGCGGAAGCTCACCGGTGGTTGTGAATATATTTCTGCTGACCAGATCTGTGGTTCATTCTTTTGTCTTTTGTGTTGTTTTTTTTTTTTTTTATATCGCTGTGCTTAAAGTAGGTCAGATGCGAATAATCAAGGACGCTGAGTTCTTAAAGGGAGTTGTTGGACTTTTAGAGTTTATCACACACGCACGCGCGCGCACACGCTTTTTTTCATTGTATGAGTTTTCTGTTGACATAATATTACCGTAAATAAAGAATGCTGCATCTACACCCACCCCTAACCTTAACCACAGCAGCTTAAAGCAAATATGCTGCCTCTTTTGGTTTCTCTGAAGAAGTTACAACGCTCCTAATAAATACCAGTAAAATGTCCCCACGAGGTTAAATGTCAGATCTTTCCATTCTTGTGGTAACATTTGGTCCTCACAATGATATCTAAACTTTACGCCCCTCCCACCCCGCACACACAGACACGCGAGCTTTAGGGGCAGGTGCAGCGCGCGCCCCCGGACCTTTAATTACTGCGGTAAACTTTTTAATAACGGAGTTTACGGACGATTTTGGGAGCCGGATTGAGGTGGAGCTCCTTTTCTGTGCCCATTTCCACTGGATATTTTACATGTTAATTATCTCCAATGGCTCTCGCTTTCTTTATTCATATTTCTCTCTCGCGCGCGCTCTCTCTTTATGTGGGTGTAGCCCGAGGCCGCGCCGCAGGCTCCCCTCTTCATTTCAGCTGCAGAATGGAAATGCTAATTACACGGCGGTCAAGCCCGTAACACACACACACACACACATCATTTTTCATTTCATATTATTCCGAATCAGAAAGTAGTCATCAGTGCGTCACTTTGGCCAAGGCAATATCTGTAACACACCCCAAAGTCTAATGTGGTTAGCCTATTATTATTATTATTATTATTATTATTATTATTATTATTATTATTATTATTATTATTATTATTATTTGTTGTTGTTGTTGTTGTCACTATTATTGGTAGTAGCAGTAGTAGTTTCAGCTACTATAACTGACTACTCATTTTATTAGTATTGACCAACTTACTACATAGGAATCAAATATCAATCAATAAATCAATCAATGAATAATAACAATTACAATAATAATAATAATAATAATAATAATAATAATAATAATAATAATAATGACGTTGGTAACATAAATTGTGTTGGTTTTAATTCAAAATGGTGTCGCTAAAATGTATTACATTTTCTTCTTCATTTTTTTTATTTTTTATGTTAAGGCTGAGTGTGTGTTAAAGGAAATGTTTTCCCGACAAAAGGAAGACAATGACTTAACGCATATGTAATTTATATATATATATATATTCATGATTGAATGCATGTATCAATCAAGTCCTATTAAAAATATTAAACATGACTGTTCTTGAAATACCTAATAATGTTCTATGGTTTGTTAAAGTTGTAACTTTCGTCAGAGTGTTCAGTGTATAAAGTTTCTGCATGTGTGTGTGTGTGTGTGTGTGTGTGTGTGTGTGTGTGTGTGTGTGTGTGTGTGTGTGTGTGTATGGTTTATCTTACATGCAGATGTGTTCTGTATCATACATGCAGATAATGACACGTTATCATTAAAACTGCCTGTAGATTACATATGAGCCACCGAGAGTGTATAGTTTCATATTAAATGCAGCATCTGTTCGAGCATGTTATGCCTTATCAAAGGTTCTAGCTTCATTTCTAGTCGGTGTGCAGACGAACTTCTAATTGCTGTCTGAATTGTATTGGGACATCTGGACTGAGTGTATCAAAGCCGGCAAAGCGCGTCCCAGTGGCTGCCGAAAAAAATCATCTGAGTTAATTAGCGCGATACATGTTTAATTAAAGCCAATTACAATATCTAAAATTACCTAATCGAAACCTGTTTTTTTTATATCATAAAGGTGCCCCCGATGCCTGCTGTTCACCGTACGATTACTGCAGCTGATATTTTTGGTACCTCACAGCTTGATATATTGTTTGCAAATTAGTGTAATTTCAGAACAGAGCGAAAAACAATTATTATTATTTAACGTAACGTAATTGATGTAGAATACACAAACTATAAGATACATTATGCAAACCATTTTAGCATCTCGTTGCTCTCGTTTACATCTGCTCGCTTTTAATGTAAAAACTTGAAAAACGGTTTTTAAAACAGTGTCATAAATCCGTCAAGGGTAAAATAGATCACAAAGCATGCGAATTCAGTTCACGTGAAGTCGTGGAATTCATTTAAAGTAGAAAAGTCCCAAATTGGCCTGCAGTTGAACACTGCAATTCAAAAACCGAGCAAAAGGAGGCGCTCTTTATCAAATTTCACGCACTTAAAGGACGGGGCACGCATGTCATGCAAATGTGCCTTTTGTAAAAAAAATAAAAATCATCTTCACTTTTCACCTCTTTGCGCGCGCCTCTCAATTTCACTCCACACTTTTGAGAGGTCATTAACACTTTTATTACACCAAACCATTCTCACCAGGATCTTTCTTTCTAAATGTCTTATTTCTTTCAAAAACTAAATGCGTGTGTGCTTGCTAATAAATTCTCATTCAGAATATTTAAAACATACATCCAGAACGCTCATGTTGTCAGATCTACCTCCCTACTTGCCAAACCACTTAGATAAGAAAATTAAAATATTACGTTCAATAATTGTCTTCATTTCTATTTTTGCATCATATTTGCTATTCTTTATAGAGGGCAGAGTTTATATGCGTTTTAACATATACCGGGTTTAAGGAGGAACAGGTTTCTTTTTGACTCCACTTCCTACAGAAGCTCAGCAGTTCAGCATCACAGTTCTAAATGATTGATTCACTGCGCTCCTGCTCACCATCTCCTCTCTTTATCTCCCTCTCTCACTCCCTTACACTCACACACACACGTACACGCACGCTTAATAAACGGTCTACAAGTGTGTTATCGTTTTACCACGTTTGTCTGATTTTGGACGAAGCAATTCGACCCTTTTGTTCTCGCCGGCACCTCTGCGCACTTGAACCGCGTCTTAACGCGCTATTCGATATAATGGAATAATGGCGAGAGGAAGACTGGACTTCTCACTACATTACACTATATTAGCTCTGTGATTGGTGGTCCATAGATCAGATCACACTGAAAGCCCCAGGGTTGATTATTAGGAATCCATGGGAGGCCAAGAAGGATTTCTATTATGTTCCAACTTGTCGAAGCTCAAACGGGCTGAACTGACATGCCCTCATCAACTAACCCTAACGCGCATTTGGAAGCGTTGGGTGATGACACTTTCTTACACATTATTTTCTTTCTGTTTTGGGGATCAGCCACTGAGCAATTGTTTCAATTTTACTTACTGAGACCAGCTGTAATCGATTTGCGGAAATAAACAATATAGTGCAATTTATAAACTACTATAAATCCATAGGTTACAGCAGACATTTCAACAAATATGTGTTACCGTGTTTTGGTTCTTACAGCTGTATCCTATTTCTATGCAAATGTCCATCAAAAATAGTAGAAAGACTATCCTACAGGTTGACATTGCTGGACTAGTAGGATCCCCAATTTCTAATTATAAGTACCACATACTATGTCACCCTAATTATCACCCGTCTATCATACGTTTAAAACTTTTGTCTACTTCTACAGGAATATCTCAAATATATGTAGCCATGGTAAACACACAGTTTGCGTACCGAATCCAATAGCTCCATTAATTGGCACTATCCAGTACGCGTTTAGGGATTCAAAAGTGGCCCGTTGAGACCCGTAAGAGTGCGTACTATTTAGTACGGCAGTATGCAGGGTTCAGGGACGTGCATGCTCGGGACATTTAGGGGCGATTTCTGTGGTGTAGGTGGGGGTGAATAGGAAAAAGGCTGACGCGGGGAGGACAGCTGGGCAAGCGGCCATCTGAGCGACTACTCTGCGACATCTGGGAAACCTACTGGCGCGCGGCACGCGCGAATCGGTTGATGTCGCTATTTAAATGCAAATGTATTTGGGGTTTTTTTGGAGGTCGAGGATCGTCGAAGCCTCCGGCCCGTAAATGTGCACAAAAGGAACACTTCGTGTGCACAATAACAGAGGGAGGAGGGCTCGTCTCTATTCCTTGTGAGGGGTCTTAGCGAACACACCAAGGAAAATCTTATTCAGAGCCGCGCACCTCCTGCCTGAGCAACTTTGGCTTTGTGCGCTCTTGGCTGGTAGCACACTTTGCGCACATAAGCTCGCACATGGGCGACATCTAGACTCACACAGACACACACTTGTGTTGTTAATAATAATAATAATAACAATAATAATAATAACATTATTATTATTATTTATATTATTATTATTTATATTATTATTATTTATATTATTATTATTATTATTATTATTATTATTATTATTATTATTATTATTATTATTATTATTTGTCCAAAAAGTGTTAGCAATTTTAAACTTCTGTTTTCTAACAATGGTATAACAATTTTGGACTTCTAGCAGGTGTCTTTCAATTTAATAGCAGCTAATAACTGACGCTTTAAATATTTTACATAATAACAAATGCAGGCTTCGTCCTAGGTTTTAATTTGAATGACTAACATTTTAATTATGCAGTTGCAGAAAAGCAATTAAATTATTACACAGGTCAAACCTCATTGAGGCTAAAACCGTAAAACTGCATCGTGTGCTCGAAGCATGTCGGAGTGCGGGCAAAAGTTGGAGGATTATTGTATTTAGTGCACGCGTTTTCGGCTCCAGATGAGGCTGGAAAATGAGCTGAGATGGATGCAGGCGGAGCAGCTGATTCTCTCTGGCCAGATGGCTCCTGAACACAGATTTGCATTCATTTTCGCCTTAATATCTTCCAAAATGGAGGGGCAGCTGCATTTGTTGTCAAATAAGGTTTAAAACTCCCCTTTTTTTCAGGACGGGATCGTTACCTTCGCGATGGGATTGTTGAACTCTTTTCCCCTCCTCCCTCCCCTCTCTCTAGTCAACAGTATCAGCTTTAAAAGGATTTAGGCTAAAACCCTAATTTGATAATCAGATTGAAATCGCTTTGGTGTGTAATCTGTATTAAAGATACTGTAGATTGCGTTTAGCCAACCAGGGAGGAGCTATTGAAAATTTTCTTGGACTGAAGGTTCAGTTTTGGGATTATAAAAAATAAAACATAGATACAATTTTGCTCGTTAATAACGAATTATATTTATTGTTACAGGTTGACATGATTTATCTTGGAAAACGAACAGCAATAAAACAGAAAGGAGACTCAATAAAAAACAAAGCTGACATAGTAATAATTTAATTCAACAATAAATATTTGTATACCGCGTTTAAAATAATACATGGGCTATTCCAGATACTGATTTTGTTTTGCATCAGAGAGTTTTAATCGACCAATACTAAAATAGTTATAAAATATAATTTTATTACTTACGTATTCAAATGGACGTGCAGGCAAGTAATGGACTTTTCAGACGAGCAACAGCTTTGATAATTCACTTATCTTTAGCAATAGTCATTAACCCCCAACACTAGCACAAACAGATTGCTCTCTCTCTTTCTCTCCCTCCAAAACACACATCTCTCTCCTTCTCTTTCTCTCTTTCTCCTCTCCGTCCTCGCATCCCTCCCTCCAGTGCGCATTGCTCCGGCTCCCCAGATAACCCATCGGAGGCTCGATTTTCAACCATTCATTAAAATATTAACATCAATACACACCCTGGCAAGTGGTTAAAAAGGAAGGAAACACCTTAGCACCCCCATATCATAAACCTAAATAAGCACTGGGAGCATTATTGTCCTTAAAACGCTCTATTTATTATAAAAAGGGCTCATGGAGAGAGAGAGGGTGGACGCAGAGCATCCCACGAGTCCATCCAGTTTTCAGATGTAATTTTAGCACGATTTGCAAAAAGCAGCGCTTTTCTGGGAGTGTGTGTGTGTGTGTGAGAGAGAGAGAGAGCGTTTTGCAGCCAAACTAGCTCGCAGTGTCTTGTTCTCCCAACTGGAGCCCATGTGAGGTTATCAGAAGGCTTGTTATTTTATTCCTAAAATCCACAGGCGTGATTTGGAAATAGGACTCACTGGCGGTGTATTGATCAGTGGTTTAATGCATTTGATAGTCGAGCTCCAGTTTGACTTTCATAGAGACACAGGGGCCAATTAGGTATCCGAGGTATCCGTCACTGTCATTTGCGCGGCACGGTGATTGAGCGGATGACAAGGGCCAATAAATGATTTTATTCTGAAGGAGAAAGCGTAGTATGCATGGATACATCTAACCGTAACCCTAACCCTAACTCTGCCAATGTTTAGCCATTTCTTTTTCTGTTCATATCTAAATAGTGCAATAATAAGGATATATTTTAAGTTAGTCTTTCTATGCATCCGTCAGTTAATAATAATAATAATGTTGTTGTTGTTGTACATTTTGTTTGAATATGTCTATCTTATTTTATTTTAAAGGATTCAT
>JAVSBV010000024.1:1368295-1379775 GCA_033117975.1 Parotocinclus spilosoma | reverse complement strand
TATATATATATATATATATATATATATATATATATTACACATTTACACATTAAGTGCATAACGTAAAGACGTTTTTTAAAAGATAAAGTTGGTGGACCCATAATCAGCGTATCCACCTAATATATTTTTATTTAAAAACGTAATATATTTTTATTTACATATACAATTTAACCCTATCTTAAATTCAGAATGTGTCAGTCTGATTGCAAACCGTGCTTATTTTCAGGAGCCAAACAGTGAAAAAACAAACAATGGGATACATTACAAACTGCAACTTTTGTACAGCAACGGTAAGTCAGACTTCTCTATACAATTGCTGACACGTAATAATGATAACATATTATTCTGTAAGTCTAATACAGTATCAGTGCTTGTTTAATTTGAGTACACTTCTCTGTTTTTTTAAATTACTTTACAAAATTAGCACGTAATAAGTATTTATCTGCACAAGTTAAACCCATTTGCGCGTTTGCGAGTCTTTTGAAGTTTATGCTTTTTTATTACAGTTAAGGTAAACTAACATTACACTTAATAATAAACTGTGGCTATTCCATGGCGCTGAAACTCTGATTTCCTGCAGGAGTCAGAACAGAACAGGATCTTTATGTACGGTTAATCGATTCCATGACAAAACAGGTAAGAACATTTCAAGTTTTACGCATGTCTTTTCTTAGTCCGGACTGCTTGGAAACGCTGTAAATTTTTTGTCGGTGCTGGTTGAGGTTATTGCTTGATAAAGCCTGCTTTTTCTCCTTCAGTGCGTTACATTGTTGTTGGCCAATTTATTATTCATTTGAACACACCAGACTGTATATGAGTGAACACAACTGCGCCTGTGAATGAGATGGTGCGGGCTTTTTGAAGGCAGACTTTTGTGTAGTTTATGAGAGATAAGCCCCACATTTAGTGCTATACCTAATTATTATTATTATTATTATTATTATTATTATTATTATTATTATTATTATTATTATTATTATTCGGTTCATTTTGAGGTTTCTTCGTTCTATTTATATTTATTTACGAATAACTATGCGTTCAAAGAATCACGGTCCCAAATCATTTAGCGAAATTATTCCTGCGTTAACTTGAGATCACTCTTTTATTTTATGGAAACACTTCTTCAGCTAAAATCAAAGTGCAATCACCTGACCTGCATCAAACGCAAACTTACACTGTATTTTGGTCGGCTTTGTATTGTCGGATGAAGTACAATTTTATTTTAATAGTACTCGTATTTATTATCAATGAGTGTGAAATCCCGTGATCCATCGTTTGAGGTTGTGACTTTCTGCTCTAGTGTTACATTTATCTGGTTATAGGGCACCAAATAAATCCTGAGAGGCCACTGTAGTTGATTTTGTACTGCTTCCTCTCTCTGTTGTCGGATTATGCAGTGTTTATTCTTTATCTTTTGCTTATCTCGCACGTTATTTAAAAAGTAATACTACTTCTACTACTACTACTACTACTACTACTACTACTAATAATAATAATAATAATAACAATAATCAAAAAAGAATAAAATACAAAGCTTTATTTCCGGCCGCGGCCTAATTGGTGTGAGAATGATCAGAGGGGCAATGGTGCTGAACAGTCACTTTATGGATTTTCGTATTTCCAGCGGGTGTGTATGTATGTGTGTGTGTCTGTGTGTGCTGCAAAATAAATCATGCCTTAAGAACAGATAATAAAATATTGTTAAAATACAGAATCAAACAACTTTCTCTCATTTAAATGTTTTCTGTGTGATCATTTCATGACTTTTCGGACTAAACCATCAACCATTATTTGTGGCTTTATCTTTACAACTGTTTTGACATCCATAATTATAACACTCAACAATATTGATCAAATGTCTTTAATTATAGCTTGCTGAATTATGTGCGCATATGTCTGGGTTTTTTATTTATGAAAGGCATGACGAAGATTTAGCGCCCCTTTAATGTATTACCGTTTTTAATTTTGAGAGAGAGAGAAGCAGGGAGAGAGAGAGAGAGAGAAAGAGAATGAAAGAGGGGTGAGAGAGCTCGAGAGTGGCAGTGAGTGAGAGAGAGAGAGTGAAGGAGAGCGCACCTCCAGCTCCGCGCCATCTGTTAAAGCCAATGCTCAAAAATTACTCAACCGTACCCCCCGACACCGCGATTTTATCCAAAGCAACGAGGGAAGAAGGGAAAAAAAATCATTGTTAGCAGCTCAAAAAATAAACAGCAGATTGGCCATTAGCACTTTTCCCCCTCCAATGTGTAGCGATGATAGGCGCGGTGATGTGTGCGCTCCTCGCACCCATCTGCACCCCGAGCGCGTTTAATGCGCCAGCATTTCCCTCTCATCATTCTCAAATAAAATGCAGCGACGAGCTAAACGGTTAGCATATGCGCCTCTTCGTTCATAAAGTGCTATTAATGTCACATTATTTATCACCACTGGTGAAGCGCCAGGCGTTGCCATTCATTTCAAATCGAATACGCTCCTCCGTCATAACTTATTTATGGACAAAACAGAGGTCAGGCCGTATGGGAGAGCTGATTGATAAATTACACAGACACTCTTTTATATACTTCATTTTAAATTTCAATTCCGACCTCATTTTCAAGCCCAGTCCAATACCATCACTATATTTGTTTAGCTATTTATTACAATGATTTGATATTTAATTTTAAAGCGTACGGCCCTTTTGACTGATCTGCTTTTGTATTTTGCTTCTTTATTTTATTTGCACTTTTTGAGCGCTTTAAGCGTTCCTCTATTTTGTTACCAATTTATCTGTACGCAGGTGGGTCCTCACTAATTTCTCATTTTTTTCTCATTTTGATTTCAAGGCGATTATTTATGAAGGTCAAGATAAAAATCCAGAAATGTGCCGAGTTCTGCTCACACACGAAATTATGTGCAGGTAAGGAAAAAAACACGTATACAACACTACACTAATTAACGATATAGTTAAGTGCGTTATTTGCATTGCATGTAATTTATTGTAGTCATGCACGCTATTTACTTAAAAATAAATAAATAACTATATAAATAAATAAAGAAAGAATATATTTATTACTCGAAAGCCCTGCAGAACCCGATGCATAATGCATAAATAACCTATTTGGCCCGGATGAGCTGTGCTGCGTCCTGATGTTGAAAACAAGTCTGCGGCTTTTTTTTTTTTTTTTTTTTTGAATTGGGATTTAATGCTCACGCTGTTGCATGCAGGCAAACGAAATCAGGTCACCGATGAGTCCGACTACGGGCTGCATGCTTACTCTACACACAGCCTGATAGCTACTAATGAAGAACCGGAATCCACATATGCACAAACATAATTGACTTTTCGCACACTGTGATGACCTATTGATATTCCCCCACGTATTATTTATTTCTCCCCATATTTTATTTATTTAATAATTTCTTTTACAGCAAGAACCCCTCTGAAGGCATATTATTCCCAAAGCCAATGGCAATCAACATCAGTACCAGGTCAAAAGGTCTTACTGCAATTCAGGCTTCAACCAAACATTCAAAACACAATTCCTATGATGTGATTTTTACAAATAAAGCATCCACACTGTTATTGTTCGCCCGTCCGGCTGCACCTACATGCAACTTTTCCAGTATGAGCCACAAGTGCAGTTCAATATTTTCCCCTAATCGCGTTAGCTGTGAGATTAAAGGAGCTTTCCATATTTTTACATGCCATATGGTGCAGCCCATTTGGACATGTTACCATTATACAAGTGTCCTCTCCTTTAAATGCAGGAGGCATAACATTTTTTCGCCTTGTATCATTTTAGCATTAATTAAAGCACTCATAATGGGAGCATCACAGAGGCCTTAAAATGGAGGCATTGGCACCTTTGTGAGAGATAGATGCAGGCTTTTGAGCTGGTAATTAATAAATGCCCCACAGAAGTGCTGGTTGAAGGTGGCATCTTGCATCCTCTCCAGATATAACAGCTTGACAATTAGAGGTAAACAAAAGGCAAAGCTGTGAAAGTGATCCTCCTGCCTCTTGGCATCCGCCCCCCCACCACCAATTCTTCTTCCCAGTCTGCTGTTCAGTATCAATGCAAACACCACAACATTCAGCTCATTGCTTCAGCACAGCAGTGCCCGACCCAGGCCAGCCAGCCAGCCGCCTCCACCTCACACTATAAAGGGAACAAGCAAATGACAGGTTTGGACTCGGGGGCTAGCAACACAAATCGTTCGCAGGCTCACAGGCTTTCTGAACTGAGATCAGGTTTGACGTTGCTGGTGTTGTTTGTTTTTGTTTTCCTTCTCCACAGCCGGTGTTGTGACAAGAAAAGTTGCGGCAACAGAAACGAAACCCCCTCGGATCCTGTGATCATCGACAGGTAAGGGCCTTCTGCATTTTGAATCCTCTCGTCTCTTGAATGGGTGTCTTGGCGTGGTCTGGTTTTTGGTCTTTGTGGCGTCTTTGCGTAGGTGGGTTGACTTGGAAACCTGGGGCGTCTTTAGGGAGCATGTAATTGCTAGAGGTGCCAGGAGAGGCACTTTCTTTAGCCGCTGCTCTCTGTGCGATGAGTCGTTTCTTCCTAGAGAGCATTTGGCTTTAGATTCGAAGCTTCCTCCTTCATCCTAATTTGTTAGCAAGCACATTATTCGCCTCCGCCTTCTTCCAGTGATACCTTCTCTGTGGGCAGTAGATGCGTCTGCTCATGGCTTCACACTGGCTTTGTTTCTCTCATAAGGTCCACAGTGTGGCAGAGTGCTAGTGTATGTGTGTGTGTGTTTACATTTTGCTCCCATACTGCTTCTCCTGGGTAATGAGCGATGTTTCTCAGCTGGCTCTTGGTGGTTACATGTTGATAGCATTAGTGCGTTTAAATACATTGGCTCCTGCAGCATCGGTAATTGATGTCTCTCCCCTTCTCTTCCTTTTTTAGTTCTGTTTGATTTCATTTCGACTCTCTGTGCCAGTTACAGACGCTCAGCAAGTCTTGTAGGGCTTCCTTATCACCAATTATCTCGGCGGAGTGTACAAGCGTGGAGGAGATGAGGGCAGATCTGAGGCTCAGGGATGTGCCCGAGTACTGCTTGGGCCTCTTGGAGATTAGTGAGGTAGAACAAGCCCACCATGCTCCATAAAGACAGCAGGAACAAGCCGACAGAGCGAGGCCCGGCCTCCCTCGCTCCCTGTCTCTGCCTGCTCTGTTGATGTTGCAAACTTATCTGGCGATGGTGAACTTTGCCGTTCGCCGAGCGAGAAATTAGATTGGGGAGGGGGAAGAGCAAGAGTCGGGAAGCCATGGTAAAAGACGCGCTGGCGCTGGACAGCAATGCTAATGTTTGACTAGCTGAAATAGCTGTTTGCTTAGTGGAGAATGTTTGGTATCTGACACAGGGAACATCTTTCTTATTAGTAATCAAATAGGGACAGCCAGTTGCTGCTGCCACTCATGGCTACAGAGTGGATGTGTGAGCCGGAGTGGCTGTCGAGTGTCGGAAAAAAGGACTCACTTCCCGCGTGCGTGCTTTGAACTTTGCGAATTCTATCACGTGCCATAGTGTTACGGTTTGGGAATGTACAAAACAGTACAGTCGGTCGAGAATGATGGTCATGTTATGGTTGGTATATATGATTGGTATTTGGATATGGACTGTTTTATCAAATCGCAAAAGAAATGTCTAAACCATGACTGCGTTTTAGTGTTTTGTATTAATTACATTGATTTAATTGACTTGTTTCTGCCACGTCTAACCTGTCCAGATTTGCTAAACAAAGCATTTGAGGTGAAAGGATCTGCCAAATTTCTTGCAAAGAGTGCGTGAAGAGTAATTAGCAGCAGGATGTTTTAATGCCAGGCTGAGAGCTGCATTACACTGCCCTGTAGTGGAGAAGAGAGGGAGGAGAAAGGAGAAGCAAGATACACTATGGGCAGTTGTTTTGGTTTTCAGAGTCAAAGACGAATCATGTCTGACTTCCTCTTGCTAGTTCCTGGGATGTCTGAGTCACACTGACTCTATTCATCTGCCCAGCCGAGCTTACAGTATATATTTACCTTCAAAGAGACACATACTGAACATTGTACAAGAGGGCATCATTGATATTTAACACACTGGCTCTTCCCATAAATTGCTTGGCTTTGTATGGCAGCTAAATAGAGTTGGAGGGATCGAGTGTCAGCGCTTTGTGCTTCAATCTGCCAAACAATGCGTGTAACACTAGCGAAATAGGAAAAGGCGAACAGTAGAGACGGGATTGAGTCTCAGGGAAAGAGGCCGCGGCGAAAGGAGGGGATATTGTCGTAAGTTCAAACAGTGGATAGAAAAGCGTACATTTTCTTTGTGGGGTGTCTGAAAGGGCTGGGAGTATCATTTTCATCCGTTCTGCCACATCACAAAGGCAGACGTGCTTCATTAGCCTTCCTCATTGTCTGCATATCGGCCCTATAAGCACATGATTTTATCCCTCCGCTCCGTCTGAGGACGTGGCGAAAAAATCATAACTTGGAACCACTAAAGTCCAGGTCCAGGTGGGAAAACCGGCGTAGGGCCAGTTCCTCAGCAAGTACCTGCCTTCCACTCATCTCGACCCTCAATAGAGGGTTTGTAAGCCATAATCGTGACAGAGCGGTATGTAGATATGAAATGATTGGTGTCAGAAACAGGGTTGAATACGTGTGCTCATGTTCAACAGGCGCTTGGAAATAATGGTTTGTGCGGACATGGAGGGAACGAAGCTGGAAAATGAATGGAGGGATTGTTCCGGCAGACAAGGGAGGCCCGATTATGTTACAATCAAAACATTTAACTGGGGAGGGGGGTGGGGGGGTTGCGAGAGAGAGTGGGGAACAGAGAGTCTTAAATAGCGCAGGCCCATGCTGACCATAGGAACTTGCGATCCATCATCGATAACATTCGCAGCACCATTTTTCCCAGATGGCACTCAGGGCAGGCGCGTTGCTCGCTGGCACAGGCTCGGGCAGTAACTGGCACCATCATGCTGCTGGCATTTTCAATGGAGTTTAAGAGACTTATCATTCCAAATGTGTCCTATTTTCCTGTAGGCAAGCCAGACATCTGTTTATCCTATCTTCTCTTGGACTTGAGCACAGCTTAGTTTTAAAAAAATACTAAAAGAACAGCGAAAGCACGAAAAAGTTGCTCGCATTTACCAGCTGTTGCACAATTTCCGTTGCTCTCGGAGGATCTTGAAATATTTCGCCTCACACATCACAATTGATTATTCATTGACAGGGATTGGGAAAGTACAGGACAAAAAAAGAGGCGTCCTGTTCGTGTGTGCTACATAGACAGGTTAGAGAGCGTAGAAGAGCGGCAGGAGAAGACTGCAGCTTCATCCTGCGGCTTGGTCCGAGTTTAATAATACCCGCCACTGATCGGGGCTTTCCTAGCCACCGATCTCCCTTTCACTTCCTGTCACTAAGGTCAGCCCAGCCTGACCCTTGGCAGCCAGCCCTTCACTGCTGAATAATGCATGAGATTGACTTTTTTTGTACACACTCGTGTAGCAATCTGGGGTTGCTCCTATAGCTCACTCCACACAGGCCCTTGCACCTGCTCTTGTACCAGCTCCTAATTTGGGCCTGTTGCTGTTTTCACTTATCATTCATTATATTTCCATATGAGGAGGATTACGGCTCATTATTAGCCCCATGAGCAGTCGTGTGCCAGCAGGTTCTCATATAAAGGAACAGAGAATTATTTGTTTCTAAACAGAAACAGGCTGTCATTGACCGTACACATGATTTTTCTTCCCTCCACTTATGTATGTGTTTATTTATTTATTTATTTGTTTTAAACCTTTCCTTTTGTTTGCCGCTCTGGCGAGTGATGGCACAGGTCTCCTTGAAGAGCTCTCCTCCCTCGCTTTGGTGTGCGGATGCTCGATTGCGGCTCGCTCCGAGCTCAGCTGAACAAATGCCAGCATTTAGAAGGTCAGAGCTTTTGTTGGTTGGGGGAAAAAAGGAGAGCTATGGAAATGAGAAGAGGCAAAATGAGGGACATTAAAACCGAAAATTCAATTCATTGTCTCCCGTAATGGCATTTACATTTTTGGCTGTGTCCTGGGCTGTTTTGGAGACGTCTTTAATTACATATCAGCATCTGAGCAGAGAGCGCAGTGTGATGGAGGTGTGTGAGGGATCTGCAGAGCGACGGATTGTTTAGAAATGGTCCTGAATGGCAGGATTTCACAGACTTGCATGCTGGCTAATTAAAAGAGTGTTAAGTGGAGAATGGTTTGCTCTCTCTCACACACTCTTCTCTTTTGCTCTCCCTTGTAATCAGCAATAGAGTAAAATCAATGCTGGTATGTGCTGGTGCAGCCAGTACTTCTGCAACATGGACCAACTTCAGTAGTTATTAGATGCTTAAAGCAAAACGTTCTTCCTTATTGTTCTCTTAATGTATGTAAATAACTTTTATTATACAGCACCACTCCTATACTGGCAATAGGTTAAAAAAAACAACATTGTATCACAGTACAGTGGCTCTGGAAACGACACGTTCTGAGCTTCTGGATTCAAATCCCGGTTGGGAGTTACAATGGCAAGGTGCATTTATGGATCTTTGTGATGGACTGGTAGCCTGTGGTGGGTGTACATCTGCCTGTGCCCAATGAATTCTGGGTTAATCTCCAGACCCTCCCCTGTGACCCTGAGAGAATAAGTGGGGGTGAAACAGGATGCTTTGCTTATTAAGCTAAAGTTTGCTACTAAATTGAAAGTGTTTATACCATTGAGAATGATATTGTTACTGGTTTTGTGTAAGCCGGTATTAGTATAGTTATTATTTAGCACAGTTGTTTCTGGCAATGTGATATATCATGTTTTGTGTCGGGCACTCGAGATTTTGCTTTATTCACCCCTAGTTTGAGAGTGTTGTGCATACGTAAGCATTTATGTGCCGGTTCATGCTTGGTCTGGATCTTTTTATGTGTGCAGGTTTTTAGAAACGTTAGTGTGAAAAAGAGAGAGATAGAATCGGGTAGAAAGGGAACTACATAGGGAGCCAGAGGTAGTGTGTGTGTGTGTGTGTGTGTGTGTATGTGTGTGTGTGACAGAGAGAAAGTGAGAGCTTCATTAGTTCTGATTAATGGCCGAGCAGGCAGCAGATATATCTCTGGCCAGGTAACAGCCGCACTACAGCAGCCGCACAGGTGTGTTCTGCTGCCCTTATTTATGAAGCAGTCAGCAAGCTTGGTGTTGCCGATACAACACACACACACACACACACACACACACACACACACACACACACACACACACACACACACACACACATATATATATATATATATATATATATATATATATATACATACATTGGGTACATAAAGCACAACCTCCTCTGCCTTCAGGACTAAGTTGATGTCTCTGGCCCTGCTTCCACTGACCACTATTAAATTAGCTGATGCAGCAGCAAACGGCCAGCTCCCTCCCGCCACGCTTGCAGTGTGTGTTTCTGAAATGCAGTGTCGGTGGGGGGTATTTTTGTTATTCTAACAGGCCATTAATGCAGGCCTGTGCGGAGCTGGCCATGCTAAGCGGCTGCCGTTTTGGTGCAGGTGTTCTGCACGCCTCTTTTGAAGCTTCAGTCACACGCACCCCTCCGCCGCCGCTCGCTCCTGTCAGGCCTGTCTGATTCCGCCTGTGGCATGGGAACATTCTCAGGGAGATGCTTGCGTAAGACAGCGTTTGTTTAAGCATATGTGTGTGCCTGTGGAGGAGTTGTAGGGCTGAGATAGAGGGAGGAGAAGAGACAGTCAGGGATGGCAGAGACTCCTGGATGGGGAGTGAATTGATAGTACAAGCACACTACTACATTCTTCCACACTGGGTTATCAGCGACATGACAAAACGCAGCCATTTAGCATCATTCGGATAAAAGCACGTCAGTTTTCCTCACACGCTTGCATATTTCATACAGGTGTAAGAGTGTAACCAGGGTTTCAGCTTACTCCGTGGGTTTTTTAAACCTAATCTTAATCCACTACATCTGTAATGTGTGTGTGTTTGTGTGTGTATGCATCTTATCCTCTTAAACTTGTGAGGAACAAATACCGTGACAGTGATATTAAAACCTCGCCAATTCTCTGTTCTTTTTTTTTTATTTTTATTTTTTTGCAAAAATAGCAAGCTTTAACAACATTATTAAAAAATACAAAAGAACAAAAAGATTTGCTTTAGGTTGCTGAGGTTAAGATTAGGTGTAGGGGCAGCATTAAGTTGCTACAGTAATACTTGTGTCAATGGAAAGTCCTCATAGGGATAGCAAAACCTATGTGTGTGTGAGTGTGCAACAACTCAGAACGCTTTAAAGGAACACTCTGCACCTTTTCAAGCTAGCCCAGTAAAATGAATCAAAACAGACTTTAAACAGAAAATATGGTGCTCCGCAGAGCCTGTACAGTGGGTTTCTGCTTTATTAACTTGTTTGGGAACTGCTAAACGACTGTAAAATTGTGTAAATATGTAAATGCATTACAGCTATTAACATATTCAAAGTCTTTTACGCAGTACTTAGGGTGAGTTGTAGCGTGGCGTTCATTTGTACTGATTTGGTAATTGATTCTTTGTCTTTGCACTCTAAATAATGATATTCAGAAATACCTTTGCAAGCATAGCAGATGACACTCTCACCTTGAAACTCTTCAGAACACACACACACACAGCTTATAAAGCTTTCGTGTGTGTGTGTGTGTGTGTGTGCGTGTGTGTGTTTTGTCTCACTGGCAAAAGAGAGAGAGAGAGAGAGATGGAACAGCTGGCTTCCTTGAACTGAGGATAACTGACAGTTGTCTGTAAGAGGTTTTAATGAAGATTGTCACCTTTTATGCCAGGGAAGCGATGGGTTGCCAGATCTCTGAGAGAAATACAGAGGTTGCCAGATCTACAGGAGGGGAAAAAGGCACAGAGCTTACCCTGTGTTTGGCAGGCAGCAATCTGCTCATGATTGCACAAAACTAAGCAACAGCCAGGAGAGGTCAGGAATTGAAAACCTCACGGCCCCCATGCTTCTGGTTCAACAGATGTATAGTGCATTACGTACTTAAACGTGACACAGAAAAAAAGTTTGCAGGAGAAAGTTTACCATGTCACAACTCTTGCCACACCATCAGACCTTTTGTTCATATTCCTTAAAAACTGGATCGCATTAAGACACTGTTAGTCAAAGTTGTTTCGAGGGATTACATGAACAAGCTGGGTGTTTTGATGTAACTACAAGGTAGAAAGTCCTAATATATACTTAAGTGCATGTGTGAGTGAGAGAAAATGTATGTGTGTGTGTGTGTGTGTCTGTGGGGAAATGGATTTAGCATGTGTGGAGAGGAGGGGGCTCCAACCTGGTGTTTTTGTAAGACATGCTGCATGGGCAACGAAAACGGAAGAAAACGGCTCCACGGAGTCTCAACTCTCACACACACTCTCACACGCACACACACACACACACACACACACACACACACACACACACACACACACACACACACACACACACAC
>JAVSBV010000024.1:1338946-1366446 GCA_033117975.1 Parotocinclus spilosoma | reverse complement strand
CATAAATATAAATGTACAAGAAAATGTGAAAACCTTAAAAAAAAAAAAAAGTTCAAATGAATCCATGTGGTGTATTCAACGTTATTTAATTGTGAGTTTGTGGAGTTCGAAAACCTGTAAATGCAATCTCTTTGGATTCTAGGGCTTATTCAGGGCTTTTTTTTCCTTTTCCCACCACTGTATCATACAAGTGTGGATTCACACCCGCAACATTTGTTTTGCATTAGGAGAGGTTTGTAAATCAGGCTGCATGTCTAGCAGTCCTGTACTTCTCCACTCTCTCTGTGGGAGTTATTCCTCTTCCTATCCATCTATCCATCCATCCATAAACAGATTCATCCTGCTCTCTTTCCACAGTGCTGGGCATCCCATCATCACAACTTTATTCTTTATTCTCCCTTTACCTTACAGCTTCACTCTGCCTCACGTCGTCCTCCATTCCAATTTTCCGAATGTGGCAATTTGTTGTTTGACATGGCTGAGATTAGGTTAGGAAACTGTGTGCGGATTGTATTGGACTCTGAGGTCACAGGCCAGCGATCTAGACATTGGGCACAAACCATCAGTTTCACCCTGGTGAGACGCACTGGGCCTTGGCCGACTCGATCCCCTGAGGTCCCTGCTGCAGGATCCATCCTCTCACATACCTTTTAAAACTGCAGCAAATAAGTATCATTTATTAAAGCTGACAAGTTATCTCTAAATACAACCCCCACCTTCCTGTGCCGTTCGAAAGGTTATCATCCTGTACCGTTAGCACAATAGCACAGCCGTCAAACGATAGGATCATTTGAGCGTGCACTTGTACTGGAGAGGTTATTCTTCTTATTGTAACTGCAGGATTTTGCCTATGAACTTGCTTCGCGGTTGCCTGGTAAAGAACGGATTTAGAGATGATGCAACGTTCAAATGGCCTTAAGACAAAACAACTGACGAAAACAAATGCAGTCAGGACAAAAAAAAAGAGATGTGGTGGAGAGTGAGCAAGCAGTCCAGGGTTAAGAGAGCAGCAGTTGGAGAGCCCTGCTCTAGCCCATGGCGATTTGTCATTATAAGAGAACCTCTACTCATGTTTCCCAAGCCCTCATTAGAATTATTCCCAGCAATTATGCTGTCCAGGACCCCAGCACACTCAGGCAGGACTTACTCACTCTTTATTAGGCAGGGCCCGATTTCCATGCCTTTAAATACGGGGTGTGACGCTGATTTATGAGTGTCGCTGGAGGTCAGGTGCAGTTGATAAGGCATCATTAGAGACGGCAAATATTTGCTCAACAGTCAAGAGCTGTTTGGATTTGCAACACAAAGACAATTAAAGAAAGCGTATCATAGCTTGTTAATGAGCGATAAATCATAACTAGTGGCTTATCAACAGCTGCATCTAGGTGGTTTTTCTTAGTCTGTCAAAATTTGATTACAGAACGTATTTTTTTGCAAGAGAAATCATCTACGCTTCAAGTGTAGCGTTTACCAAATGATACTTAATTACAGTGTTGGGAAATACAATAATTCAGTATTTAAATATGTCACAATTTGGGGAATAAGGCTACTCACAATAAGCTGCTTGTATTTTTTTACGTTTTATGTCAGCTTCTTTTTTGGGTTAAATAATTCATTTTAAACAGTTGATACTGCCATAAATTATTTTCTTCTTATGCTGCTTACCTCTACTTTATTATGGGCAAAACTCACTTAACCAGTTTCAGTCAGTATAGGAAATATGTGTAAAGTGCAATCCCAAAACAATGTATCAATAAAGTAGTTTGTGTGTGTGTTTGGTGATTGGTGTTAGTCCTCTCAGGAAAATATGACTGCTTGTGAGGCAGTCGCTGCATAATTATCCTCTTGTGGAGCCTGTACAATGGCGCCAGGATGATGAATCGATGGCAGATTGGAAGCGTGGTTTAACTGTCATGTCCCCTCGATAAGGGGGAGCTCGGGGATTGCTCGCTCACGCTGCTAGCTTCCTAGCCTGCCAGTTTATTAGCGCAAATCCCAAATGTTTAGTAAACTCATTAGGCTCCATCTAACGCTAATTTATCATCATAGATGGACCGTGGGAGGAGAGGGCCACGGAGAGGCCCGTGGCCGCCCGCCCGATCAATCACTGCTCAAGCGGCGGCCATATTTCATTAAATCCACCCGACCCTGGTGAGTTATATGGACTCCGGTCTCATGGACGGGCTTCCGGGGCTAACGATGCTCTCTGCTGACACTTATCTGCAGGAAAACAATGAGGCCGTGCGACCCCTCAGCACTCGTGCCCCTCTAGCTTTAAGAGAAAGAGAGATAAAAGCAGGCTTTTCAATAGAAGTGGCAGAATTTAAGACAAGACACAGACATTATGGACGCCTGTGGGTTTTACAACCTCAAAGGTGGAAAAAAGAGAGTTCAAGTAGCGCTTCAGTTTTCATTTTATATTACAACCGTGAGGGCTTCTGTAGTGGGAATCAGGGGTCTGATCCTGAAGAAGTAATTCACAAATCAGGGCGATCCTTATGATCTTCTTTCAGATGAAAAGTGGCTCGCTGAAGGTAAGGGCCACCATTGATTTCTCACTGAGTCGATCATTAAAGATGAGATGTATAAAAAGAAGGGAAACACCTTCTGCTCTGTTCACTCAGTCTCAATTCTGAGTGGTTGAAGGACTTAGATGTCCTTTTTTATCGTCGCATATTTAGCAACCCCCTCCATCCTGACAGTGTCTCCAAAAAGAAAAGAGAAAAAAACAGAGAGGTGCTAAATGAACCTGGTTTGGCAGCCATAATGAAATATGACAGGTATTTCCTGGTGCTGGTCAGGCAGCGAGAAAGGTCCCCAGCAGTCTGTTTTAATTCACCTGACTTATGTTTGGCCGGCTTTGATTTACCCTCCGATTAAAACCCAGAGCTCGACCGGTTGACTGAAATCAGATCCCACCGCAGCTTGGCTGTATTGATCCCTATTTAACATCAAGGCTCGGAATGGATTGGCATCGATTAACAATAAAAACACTCGGCGGCTTGTCCGCAAGGCTGTTCAATATGCTGAATGAAAAAGTATCGTGCCACTGCCCTTCATTGAGCTAAAGAAACAGTGGCAAACAAAAAAAATAACAGCAGCAGGAGAGGCCTGGGCTAAATTTTACTGGAAGTCTATCGTTTTTTCTTAGTAGTTTAACATCTGCTCTTGACACAGGAATAAAAATAATGGGGGGAGAGGAAAAGAGGAAATAAAGCATCCAGAGTGCTTGGAATGTATCACAAGCAAATGGCTTGACTTTTATTTGCAACACTAATGACCAAGCAGCTGAAGTATTTGATGGGTTTTGTGGATAATTTTGAGCAAAGTGTGTGTGTGTGTGTGTGTGTGTGGAGAACACACCTGCACACACAAATACACACTTTGGCTCCCTCGCACTCTATTGACTGTGTGTTTGAGAGTGTGAGTGATAGAGTGACCTCACTGTGCGAGATTGTCCACCCTGACTCAAGGGTAAAGCCAAGCACATTAAGTTTCTCTCTGGAAGCAACACGTTCTCGAATGGCTGAAGCTTCAGGCCAGAGGAGCCACCCACATCTGCTAATCATTACTCCATCTCATCCACCAGGAGTTTACAGAGATATAATGACACAGAAAAACCACAAGTCCTTGTGGGGCAGTGAATTTAACGCTAAGTTTATATTTCTAACCATGTCATTCTTGTGTTACACTAAACATGCTGAAAGACACACAAACCATGCTCGCCAGTTCTCACCACTTCAAGCATTGCACTACATAGCACAATTTATGCATATATTCACCTACACACACTGACTACAAAACAAATACACAAACACACACTCCCTTCACCCCCTAGTGCACACGCAAACAATATGGAGTCTATTAGTGTCTAGCTAAATCCAATTTGATTTCCTAAGTGTTGATTAAAGTGGTGCTGAGTGAAAGAGTGAAAGTCCTTCTGGGAATTTCTGCACTATTTACCTTTAAACTCGACCAGCAGCCCTTCGCTGTCATTCACCTCCTCTTACCACGTTTCCTCTACACACCTCTTGTCCTGTTAGCGCTACACTGTTTTTATAGCCAGAAGCTAATCTTCTCAATTTTTCACCACTGTATTACTAGGCTGGTCCAAACCTAAGAAAAGGTAGTTTGTTTGTGAGCTATTTCGTGTATTGGGATGTTTTCTCACTAGTACATACTAAAATGTTTACGTGCTTGATTAGCCAAAACAGAGCTAACTGGGGCAACACAAACATTAGCTTTGCATTGTATGAAACTGGTGAGTAGATCTTCACCTTTTTTAGTCTTTACCTAACTGGATAAATATTAAACACCTCCCATTATTTATCAAAATAATATCTGTTTGCTTAAAATCACAATTAGCCATTGTAAGGATAAAACAGTCATATTAAAAACACATCGAGTGCTGTTGTATTATTCCATGCTAACTCTGCAAAGCAAGAGAAAGTAGCTAGTATGTAACCAGTATGTTTGAACAGTAAAAACATAATAATATAGCAAATACTGAGTTAGTGTCACTAGGTGCTAACTTTGTCCATTTTCTAGACAATGGAGTTGATTGTGCGAAAGACTAGTCAAGTCAGGTCCATTTTATTTCTATAGCACTTTTTATGACGGAGCATTCTCTCAAAGCAGCTAGATTACATTATATTCTCTTAAAAGGCAAATCCCAAATTTAGCAAGCCTAAGACAACAATGCTTACAACAAGCTACTCTTTTAGAAATGTATGCATACCAGTCAGTGCAAAGTCTCTTCTCATTCCAAGTCTGCATTTAAGGGATAGGCTCTAGGCTAACTGCTAGATAAATCAATACAAATTTGTAAAGATATAAAAATGTACCAAGCTATAATGATTTGTGTAAACAGTTTGGGATTAAGACATATGCTTATTAGTGAGCTGTTTAGCTTTGGGACAATATTCGTTCAATTCATGAATATTAACCAAAACGTATTCCCTCCTCTTTTGGAACATGACTGCAAGTTTTTGTTTTGGTCTGGTTAGCTGTACATTTCTGGACTGTACAAAATGGCTAGTATTGATTCTGATTATGATACATCAGTGTTCAGAAATGTGCAGTGCTGATTTGGGATCAGAGTTCTCTTGTATGTATAGGATATATAGAAGCAAAGCTTACTTGAGATCACTGCTGTTCCTCTGATCCTCCCAGCTGTGGAGGATCAAGCCAAGGCGAATTCTGACTCACTAGCAGTGCAAGTTATGCATGGCTCTCACTGCAGAATGCCAGACTGCTCCAACTGCAACAATATGTGTCGTTGGTGCCAAACCCCATGGCAGCTGCCATTTCTGCCACAGCAGGAGCAGGGCAAGACAGTCATGCCAGTGTAACGGCGTATTAATAATACAGAAAGATGAGACGTAGATACATTGGAAATTAGATGAGGAAGCAACAGTACACATGTATTGTACATGCACATGTATGTTGATTAGTAGTTGGTAATCAGCCAGAGTGAAAGAGAAAGAGAGAGAGGAGTGGGTGAACGAGAAAGGAGAGGAAGCCCTGGTTGACTTTTCCTGCGAGTGGAGGAGCTTTAATTGGCCTGTGGGAGGCAGAGAGAGAACAAGCGAGAGAGAGAAAGTTGGACATTATCTCCTCAAAGCGTCTGGGGTCACTCCCTCACTTCCTCCTGTTTAAATGCTTTGCCTTGTCAGCCTGACACAAGCCAGACAAGTCTTTAGTTGCTCTTTAACGCTCCTACACACACACACACACACACACACAAATACACACAGCACCCGATACTCCTAGATACACATGTAGGATACCCAATCCACCCACACAAGCACTCAGTGCTTCAATCAATATACACCTAACATACATACAAAGGGTTCATCGCTGTGAACCTTTCGAGGCGTGCTTCTGAAAGAGAGCTATACAGTACCCACGTGACACCACAACACACTGCACACACCACTACCAACAACCACTAATAGAGCAAAGATGACACGGAAAGTGCCACAATAAACCAAGAACAACCACATAGAAGGTTAAAAATGAAGTTTGTAATGTTACGTTATATTTATTTGCATAGCAATAGGTTGTTCAAACTCCAACGCTTTTGTGTTGGAAGCTTAATGTAGTTTGTGAAATAAGCACCAATGTCACATTTTGACCTTAAAAATGGTCGAGAAAAATACTTGGCTAAATGTACACATATCATAATGGGTTCAGCGTTGACAATTTAGCAACTTTTCAGACAAGTTTTTTTCATAAAGGCCACTTACGACAAATCTCAAGTGTATATATTTAGTTTTATTCGTGAATATAAACATAGTTTTTGAATGACTGTACAAAAAGCAAGATATAACTTAAGGACTGATAACATCTAACACTAGGCAGCGCGTAAAGATGGCGTGTTAATGTCACAACTATGAAAATAAACAACATTTAGTTACTTTTCAAACAGGCTTTAAACTACTTTACTCTGTAAAATGTTGGCGACACTCATGGGGTCTTTGTTTGAATGTTGAGCCAAACTTTGCCCCGCTAAATCAGTGGAGGACTAAAAATGCTCTTGGAAATGTTTTCTGAGGTGGAAACATACCTAAACATGCTCTATTATCTTATTTAGCACATCCCTACAGGTTGGCTTTATGACCCATTAACCCAGCTTAATGGCCATGCACTTTACCTTCTCTCCCATTGATTCTGTAGTGTTTAACTGTGAAAAACAGTCCACCACTCCAAGTCTTCTGATCTCCCACACCTCTGTGTTGAGTAGGGACAGCGAACGCACTCTTTTGCACTTTCACACCCTTCTAAGATTAATAATGGCCCTTTAAAACAGCTACACTCGTCCCTCGTACACCCATTTAGTATCTTTGCCATTCCTTATAAACCTGTGTCAGGGAAGATCCGAGCCATTTATTAGCAAATATGTCAAGAAATTCTGTTCACCTTGTTCTCTGAGCTCAAGTTGCATTAGTCAATATTCGTTTTCTTTGGCTTGGTGCTCACCGATTTTTCCTCAGCACATACCTTGGAACTGTTTTTTTTTTTTCAGTGATACATGTTTGTTCAGGGGTTTCACCGACTAGCAGCAGTGTTGCGTCAGATACATGTGTCAACAGGGTAATTAAACCACACATACTCTCACACATGCGCTCTCGCAAAAACACTCGCAGCACATGCACCGCTAAATATTCTTGCCCTTTAACCATGAAAATAATCATGTAGGGCCATGGCTAGGTAATTTGTTTCGCTAAGGAAGTCATTTACCATCTCACCCCACGCTGGAAATGAGGTCGTGTGTCACATCCATTTAAAGGTGAGCGTGTTAGCATGATAGCACGCCGATGATGGAGGGGTGCTGGCAACCTGAGTGTCTCGTCACCAAGAGATTCTGCCATTTCTTCACCTCCTGTCTCTCAGCAAAGACGGTAAATTAGTACAAGGTGCGGGATGCCTGACCATAACAACGCTGGAGTGTGAAGAGGTCAGGCTTCCTCCTCCATCCGTTGTTGTTTGTGAATCTGCTTCTTGCCAATTTGTGTAAGCATACGCAATCAGGACTGACTCAGGAGCACAACCAACACTAATCACACCGCCTGCTCGTACCGCGAGATGATTGTGTGTATTTGGGGACATGTGTGTCCTCTGAACACCCTGAATCGGATTTTTGTTGAATTAGATTTTAATCACTTTCTGCTATCGTCACTACAAGCAGTCAGCGAGGCCAGGCCCCCTCTATATTTATGATAATTTTTTTTGTCTTTCCCCTTTCACACACTCTTTTCCTTTTTATTGAAATCAGTGTTGACGGAGTGGAGTAATCCTGATTAGTGCCCACGCTGTAGCCAGTGGAGGGTGAAAGGCATCAGTGCAGTGTTAGTTTACCGGGCCGTGGAGCGAAATTGAAAAAGTGGGGGGCGAGAAGCTGAACGCGTTGCGAATCCTCTTCTCCCCCAACACAGATAGACACATGCTGATCACAGAGCTGCTAAAAGCTAATCCTGTTCCACACACTGAGTCAGGTTAGCTAGTGTACACATGCTCAAATGGTGCAGGCTGCTCTTGTTGGGCGCTGGATTACAACGTTTTATCAAATGTATGTTTTTGTTTGTGTTTAGTCCCATTCTAAACATTTCTATACGAACTCCTTTCAATCACAAACAGACATCCTTCAAGTAAGGAAGGAGTGTGCAGGGCAATCTGTCATTAGCCACCAAAACAGACAGAACCCCAAAGTAGGATCCTCCACAACAGCCTCACAGTCAGGGTAAGAAGTAGGGGGTAGAGATAAAACTGACACTAAACAAACCTAACAAACCTTTGTATATGTGCTTTCATACAACAAAAGACTTGGTTTGACTGTCTTTGACAATAGAAAGTCAAGGATATGGTGTGAGGTAGTGCACTTATTTCTTTCATAAACCCTTTATAGTGTGTCATGAAATAGATGGAATTTCTCAAAATATTTAAGTGTTGAGTAAAAAACACCTACCAGTATTTTCATGTATTGTCACCCTGGACTGTGGTGGCCTAGCGATTTAGGTACTGTCCTACGAAACAGTTCAATACAATTCAAGTTTATTTATATAGTGTTTTTTACAACGTAGCATTGTCTCAAAGCAGCTTCACAATATTACACTGTTTTAAAAGGCCAATCCCAAGTTGAACAAGCCTAGGGCGACAGTGGCAAGGAAAAACTCCCTAAAATGGTATAAAGAAACCTTGGGAGGACCAAGACACAAGAAACATAAGATCCATGGCTTAAATCCCTTCTTTGCAACTGTTAGGTTTTTAACTCGCGGTTGCTCGATTGCAAGATTACATCAATTGTAAGGCGCTCTGAATAAAGGTGTCTGCGAAATGCAACTGTGGACGGACGATGATTAAGAACAGACATTGATTTATGCTGTTAAAGCCACAGAAGAAGTGGAAGGGGTTGTTTGTGCATGCTTGTTTGAGGGGGGGAAAGTTCAGCTCATCATGTTTGTTTTGCTCGAACAGGCCAGACGCTTTCATATCGATCTCATCTCTAACGATGCATTTTATTAAACATGATCGCTCTTATAAAGTAGGGTGACATTTGTCTGTGCTGCGCTCAGGAGCCCTTCTCCTGCGCTGCCGACATCACCATTAGAGAGACGTATAAACAGTGTCTGGCAAATGCAAATTAAAGCTGCTTTTCCCCCCTTCGCTGACTCTTCCAGCTCGGTTCACGTTAAATTTATTTGTAACAGCACGTCTTGACTGGCACGTGCGGCACTCATAAATGTTAATGACAGCATTTTGTTGTCTTTATACTGCACTCTTCATGCGCTTGTTAGCAGAGAGTGCACAGCTTAGAAGACTCTGAACAAGTTCCTTCTAATCAGCTGTGAGATCAGTCTCTGTCAGACGTATATAAAAAAAATGTATCCTAAATACAAACAAACACACACCTTTTTGAGGAGCGTATTGCTTTAAAGACTGGCCTGTCATTTTGTGAATTAATGACGTTCCTTCTTTCTCAGCCGTCTAACCCTGTTTTTCTTTTTAAGAAGGAGGAGGCAGGGTGGGGGTAAAAACCCAAAGCTGGTGTTTTGTAGTTGTCGGGAAGTAAACTTCATCAGGTCGATTCTGACGCCTCCTTCAGATGTCACTCACTCAGCGCAGCCTCTCTCATGATGAAAGAGTGCGTTCTGAATTCTTCCCTTAGGGCTCCTGGGGATACGGCCTTATAAAAAAGAAAACAATCTCACCCCATCCACTGGATGAGAGAGCAACATTCAGAGACATTGAAAGAGAGTTTCAGAAATGTGCAATTTATTCAAATATTGATATTTCTGCTTGTCAGCAGAGGTGCATTGGAATTTCCAGAGTGCTTTTCCAGAGAGCTTGTCAGAGGAGAAAGCCAGAAAAAGTGTCAGATAATTCATAAGCGCAGTTCAGTGCCGGCAAATCAGCTGGGAGCTCAGTGGGGGAAAATGTGTTATTGTCGACGCAGAACAGGGCAATACAACAGGAAAAAAAATAGCATGCCGCTCCATCATGTCAGGCAAATGTTCAATTCGGGCCTGTGGTTCGTATTCCCCTATCTGTTCCCACTTCTTTATTTATTTATTTCTTCCTTTATGTGTTTTGCGTGTGTTATTGTTGAAGATCTGCCTGCTTTCGGCGTGCTCTGTGATGCATGTGGAAGCGCTGGGAGTTTGGGCCAAGGGCTCGTCAACGTGAAGCTGTTTTCTCTCCCCCCTTCCGAGACTTCCCGTTTCCCATCTCGCCCTGGCCAATGAGAGCGCAGCTGCTTTATACGCTGGAGCCATCAACAGAACTTCTACATGTGGCTTAGATTAGTAACCCTAACACACACACACACACACACCCTCACACATTCTCTCCCACACACTGTCTCTCACAAAAATGGAGAGATTTTTAGAAACTGGAGCGTACTTGTGTGACCCGCGTTGCTCTGCGTGACGTCGGATCGAGTCACCCGGCCAAGATTTGAGCTCATCCCGCCCTGTCCAGAGACACACATACTGAAAGTCTCCCACACATATTCATCCGTGCGATTCAGGAAGAGGAAATGCCAGCAGAATAAATCACGCACATCCGGCGAAAAGCTCAACTCGCTTGGCACAAGCTTGCATAGTTCTGTGTCAGTCCTAGCGTGTGTGAAAAAGTTTGCGAAGACGCAGATGATACAGCACCGAAAAGATGAGCTGGATAATATGATAAAGATGAATTGTCGCAACAAAAACAGTCTGTTAGGTGTTATCTAAGACGTCTACGATTTATTCCCTACAAAAAATGTCTCTGCATGTAAATGTGCTTTAGAAAAAAACAGATTATGTGATGTGATTTATGGAGTGGGATCCTTTCTCCATCCAAGTGTTCCTACAACCTGCCAAACACAATCCCCCTCTCCGAGACACAAGAGCTATTTCCTGAGAGTCACACTCGCTCCGATATTTGCCTATGATGAATTGGACAGCGGAACAATGGGAGCGCCCTAATACAAAATTGATATAAAGACATATCTCTTGTCACCATATGATCTCGTAGTTCACGAGGCTGTTGACAAGAGGCATTTTGGCACAGCTTGCCAGCCATCTGGGGAGCGCTGATAGAAAGTGCTGCTACTATTTCACAGCAGTGAATCAGTGCGCTTAAGGAGGTGGCTGGCGCACGGCATTAGGGAACGAGGATCAGACCAAAATGTAGAAGTACTGTAAATAAATCGTTATGCTCTAAGGACTACTCCAGAACATTTCAACCTTATATCCATCTGCTGGTTTTGTATGGTGTGTGTGATAATGACTTGAAAGTTTGTACTAAAACTGTACAGCAGTTAAGGTACCGGACTGGCCACAAAATCCAGGGTTCATATCCCAGCACTGCCGAGCTGCCAGTGTTTAAGCAACATTTGCTTAGAATGAACCTTGTAAGTTGTTCCAGATAAACTATTATTCATCAGCATTCATTCTTCAGTCCAAGACATTTTTAAGGGTACAAATCTGGATTACTCACTCTTTAAAAGTCAGATGGGTGCAACTAAACATGGGCAGATCATAACATCAGAACTGCACTCTCTACAAGTGTAATGCATATGCAGCTATTGTGTGACTGCTTCAACATGTGCTCCAAGATTGCCATTATAAGAGTTTTGGCCTAACTTAAGTTAGGTGAACTTCTTTCCAAGTTTATTTACTATGTGTATAAATAAAATATAAATAAATAAATAAAATATGTCTCTTTTCGGTAGTAATTGTACATACACTGCAGATAAAGTAGATACAATTCAGGGTAAAAATGTTAAGAGTATTTTTTCAAGACTTCAGGGGCAGTTCTGGTTGAGGGATGGGGCTTGAAGGAGGCAGCAGGGGCCTGACAACAAGCTTGGCTCAATGTATGCCCCCCTAATGAGGAGTGAGTTGATTAATTAATCCTCTTAATGCCTGCAGTGCACATTTAGGTAGAAAGTAATTGGCCCCTCTAACATGGCCTGTGCCACAGCTTGGCCCCCATTTCAAATGGTCTAGAACAGGCAGTGCAAGACAGACGTGAGCTTGACGCGCAATTCTTATCATTTGTTTACTCTCAGTTAGCTTATTGTTCATCCCAGCAAAAAAATGGCAGAGGAGTGGTGTTCATTATTTGCAGCTTGGTGCTGTTAGAGTCGTATAGTGTGCATTTTCGTGTTGTTGCCAACTCAGGGCCAATGAGAGAGATGACATGGCGAGAGAAATAAACTGTTGAAGAGCATTGCACTGGCAGCTTATCTAGTTCCGTTTCCTAGGCATCCTCTCTATCTATCTGCCTCTCTCTCTCCAACTATCTCTTTCTGTCTCTCTCCCGGCAAGATGTTCATTGGTGAATGAACACTGGTAGTGGCTGACATCTTTGGCTCGTTAGAGCTGGCCTGCCTGCAGTGTTTGACGTTTTCCACGCTTGCCTTCAGCCCTTTCCTCTCCTCCAGACTCCCCCCCCCCACCCCCCCAATTCTTCATCCCTCCATCCCTCATTCCCACTCGCCTCTGAATGTCTGCTAGACGTCCAGCAAAATCTGTCATCTGTGCCCGGTTGCCCTTCCTCCCCTCCTGGACTCTGACACCGAGAAAGAGAGAGAGAGTGAGGGTAAACGCCTCAGCACTGAATCCTCCATTAACTTTGTGAAGTGTATTGATTTCTTGTAAAAATAATGATATTGACAGGCTTTCTAGGAGTAATTGTTTCCAGAGCGCAGAGGTCATTGCAGAGAAACGCAGAGTTTGGATCTTGGGGGTGGGCAACAGTGCAAGGGTTGGAAATTTGTGCAAGAGGCTGCTATGTGTGTGTGTGTGTGTGTGTGTGTGTGTGTGTGGAGGAGATGGTTGGGAGGAAATAACTGGCTGTGCCGCTGTGTGTGTAATAGATCTGGGTCTTAAAGAGGTAGGCGGATGAGAATATGAGGGTTTGCTAGTTGATGCCATTGACATATGTTCGCATTTCAATGACAGGCTGTGCACAGTCACCCACCCAATGTTCACGCTGTGTTCATTCACTCTGTGTGTGTTTGTATGACCCTTCACATTGCCTCCATGTAGAATACAGCCTTACATCCCAACATTATACAGCTGACACAGGGCAGGCCAAGAACTCAATATGTCTCCCTTATCCCTTTGGTTTCTTGCTTGCGTTTCCTGACAATTTAAGGTGAATGTAGAGGTAGAGCGAGTGAGTGGGAGATGTGTTTTTTTCATGGATTTCAGGTGTTGACACTTTCTAAAGCGCCTTCCTTGGCTGTCTTCTTTTATCTCGCATTGCGATTCCTCAAAATGAAGGCATGGTTTTGGCTTAACCACCACACCGATGAACACCTGAAAACATTTGTAAGGTTAAGAAGATATTTCTATATTCCAGCAAAGGTCTAATGGATTGGTGGAAAGCAAAGGCGAGGTTTTTCTCTCCCTTTTCCCCTCCCTTTACACAGGTGGTGCGAAGTGGACAGGAACTCAGCAGAAGTCCCTAGAGGAGTGTGCATTATTGTGCGTGTTATTGTGTGTGTGTGTCTGCACAGTTGCCTGTTGTTAGAGTTTCATTTCGTGGAGGCATGTTTGACACACACACAGCTGTTGAACAAACGCCATTAGGCCATCAATAGTGTTTCAGTCGACTAACTGTGCTTGTGAAATGAAGTGCTTCTCATTTAAAACAACACACTGAACTTACACCAGGATGCCATTCTTTGTCTCTCTCCAGTGTGAGCTCTGTTTGCAGTGTGTGTGGGTGTGTGTGAGATGAGGCTGAGCGTACCATCATCATTCTGTGTGTTGGGATTCTGATCAGAGGTTCTGGCCAGGCTAACTGCAGCCTTATTAAATATACATGGCCATGGGTCATAGGCAGAGGTCACAGGTTTGCTCACACAAAGCTCACTTAGCTTGGTGTGCACTGCAGACACAGGGACTATAAAACTGCCTGAGCCTCACCGAGCATCTTTATGACATCTTACACTACCCCTCCCTGCTGAGAGCAAACAATACACTTGAAAAAACACGAAGCGTAGCATTGTCTGCACTGAGTGCTATTGTGGTTCTTTTGCATGCATTAGTGGTGTAGCATTGGTGATGTTCAGTCATGGGCTGTTTGAGAATAATTACCTTGTAACGTTTTGTTTTGTCTCTGTCTTTGTCACTGTCTCTCTCTTTCTCTCTCTCTCTCTCTCTCTCTCTCTCACACACACACACACACACACACTTGTCACTATCCTTGTGAGCCCCCCTGACATAAGGGGTACTGTAGCTAATTAATGCCACACTTAAATTTAACCCTGACCTCAGAAACCTAAAGCACATTTTTTAATGATAGTTGGTCTCAAAATTGCCTGCAAATCACAACACACTCAGTGCTGAGGTGCAGAGCAATCCGATTCCCAAGCCCAATCACCACTGGGGCCTGAATTAAGCCTCAGTGGTGCCTTCCGGCCAGGTCGGACAATGCATGCAGTCACGATTGTCTGGCGAGTGGATGGTTGATCATCCCTTAGCGCTGCAACAGCAGTCCCTGCCAGCTCTGTGATGAACCGGCATCCCATCTAGGGCATGTTCATGTCTGTACCCTGTGCTCTCCAGTATGCCGGCCAGAGTCCCTGTGACCATGATTAATTTAATTAAAAAAGGAGATGAACAAATGCATCGTTATATATATGACTTCTATGAAGGATTGGTATGTTTTTCTCCTTAAAGAAACCTAGATTCAAGTCACAGTCATGTCCCCGTGTGTGTAGGTGTGTAGATTTGGATGGTCTAATTTCCTCAGACATTCCAAAGCATGTGATTGGTTATTGTGTTTGTAGTCTGTGTGCGTAAATGTGTATGTGTGCAAGTATCTTCAGATGGATTAGCGCCGTGTCCAGGGCTGGTCGTGCCTTGCACCCTGTACTGCTAGTTGGATTAAGCAGGTATAGAAAATGCATTGAAAAGTGGTTCGGCTGTTAATGTATCAAATTTAGTATAGGTTCGATGACACTACCACCGTATAGAAGCTTAGCAGGTCAAGTGTGATAAAATGTTGTTTCATTTTATTTTGTTTTCACATAGCCATGTTGGTTTTGAATAAATGGTTGATTATTCAAATCACTTCATTATGACGTATTAAAGCTGGCATTGTGGAAAGGATCTGGTTAAAGGCTGCTAATATTTGGTAAAACAGCTTTAAAAACTGGATAGCATATACATTTGGCTAGGAAAAATGCTAATTTCCAAATTAGTAGGCTAGCAGGCCACTAATAATATTGTCGTAGTAATTTTTGTAGGTTCGAACTCAAAATATAAATATAGAATCATAGGGATTTAGTTGCCAAAAAGCTTTAGTTAAATCAGCCAATGTTAATCTGAGGTTTAGTTGTGGCATCACTGTGGCACACTGCCGCTCTACTTCATTTATATGGTGTTCTGTATGCGTGTGTGTGCGTTACAGTAGCTGACTACTAGTACAGATTAATTAAGACCCGCCGTGTTGAACTGGCCAGATTAACATATCACTGTAAGCAGGTCTCTCCTGTGTCCATGGCTAAGCCTGATGTGTCTCTCTAATGAAGTGCAGCCCAGGCCTATCAATTAACCTGACAAAAGCGCCCTCACCGGCACGGAGCCACCTCTTAACAGCAGCTTGCACTGCCGCTGGAGCCATTACCCTGTCACTCTCTTCCTTTCTCACACCCTCACGTCTCAAATTGGGTCTTTTGTCGTGTACGGGGGGAAAGCAGAGATCTGTGTTAACTGTAATCCAATAAAACCGTGCTGTAGCGTGAAGCAAGGGTCCACCGAGAGCCGGTGCAAAGGGTCTGCGGCTCTACCTAATGGCCATTTAGGGCCAAACTAGCTGTGAAGTGTTAAATATTTACATGTAAAATGCCAATAGTAATTGTCCACTTTGTCTGAGGTTGCCTTGGGAAAAACGTCAATTCTAAGCCGCTGTACAGGCCACCTTTTTAGTTGAGTACAGAATAGAAATATTGCATAGAGGAGAAATACTGATGCGTACACTCAGATTCAGAGGCATACGTAAATGATGGGGCAGATACATAGATACACATAAGAGTTCATGTTCCTATTTATTAAAAAACCCTTATTATCTGTCTCTCCCTCCCTTTTTTTCTTTCTTTCCTTTTCCCGTGGTGAATGATCGTGGGCCCTGGCAGCAGCTAATGTGGCTTTAACTCCATGTGGCCTGTCTATTAGGGGCCGACAGGAAGACTCTGGCAAATAATAAAGAAATATTTATGCTCCTCTTAGCCATGCTAACAAGGCAACATATCAAATCGCAGCACGGCAGGGTCTCCGCTACACCTCTATAAACTCCAGAGGAGTACACACACATACACACACACACACACACACACACACATGGCCGAGTCCCTGTCCTTTTTCCTTGTTTGCCAAATGAGATTGGTCATACATTCAGGCGTCTCATATATATTTGATGGCTGGTATTTGCCTCTGCCAGGAAAGTGCACTTTACATGTGGCAACATGCGATTACCTGAGAGCCTCATCACCAAGGAGGAGGGAAAAAAATCAATAGCAATTTATAATTCACTGTGGCTGCCTATCTGTTTTTATAGCACTCCGGCCTGCTCCATTAATGTTTCAGAGTGTTTGACTGGAACCAAAAGATTTTTAACATGCTTTTTTCTCTTATTTATTCTGCATTAATAATTGAATAAATGCTAATCGGTTGTATTCTGAAGAAAGCAGATGATACAGTGAATCTTGCATTAAGAAATAAAATCTTATTATTTATTCATTTCACTCATTACACAGGGAAGCTGTCTAGACTTTTGAACTCGCATTTCTTGTCAATTAAAATATGAAAAAGATCCAGTTAAGGAGGGCCAAAATAAAATCTTTTTCAAATTTGTGAGGACTTCATTGGCCGATCCATATTATTCCTCCCATAAGAGCGCGGCGAAACCGACTCTCATTCTGCCGTGACCCCGCTGCAGGCCTTTCTGATTGGTGCTTAAGTTGTTCCTTTTAGCCATGGTGATTGACAGATGGAAAATTGTGCTTTCAAATTCATCCCCCAGTCATCCTGCCATGTTCCTCCACATCTCAAACCCCTTTGGACCCAGACGTGAGGAGGGAGAAAGGGAGAATAGAGGGAGGTGTACATCAAGTTGGCTTGCGTGACTGGGCGGGGGGTTGGAAGACAATCGTGTGTTTGAGAACTCTGAAGGAAAATCAATCATGTCATAAATGAGGAGTATGGGTAAATTTGAACTCTGACAACTTTCATCATCTTGGCGTGGAGTGTCCGCTATGCTGGCGTTCTCTCAACTAGCTTCCCTGCTGAGTATGCCGGAAAAGAAAGTGAGCGGGTCGTCTTTTTTGATTTTTTCCCCTTCCTCGTCTATTAAGGGGCTGGATAGTCATGCTGGATCTTTCAGTTCTGTCTCTTACCCCTCCTTTTTGATGCACGTCTGTCAAAAGGGTGGGCAGCTATATAAAATCTCTCTCTCACTTTCTCTCTCTCTTTTTGTAGAACTTCAGTTACTGTACTTCTGTTACTTCTCCCTTACATCACATTCATTTGCAGAAGCAATACGTTGAATAAGAAGGAATAAAGAGGAATACGCTCTGGAACGAGGGCTCCCCAGAGGTCGGCTCTCTGAGATAACTGTCTAAGATCACGAGAGTGTGAGTTCAAATCCTAATGATGCAACAGTCCAAGAGAGCCTAATTGGTCCTGCTCTCTGGTTGGAACGGATGCCCTTGTTTCAATCTGTAGAATAGCACAATACTAGGCAACTGCACGCATCTCATATGATCATGTACTGAGCTAGAATCGCGTTGTTGTCTGAGTGTCATTTCTTGCAGAAACCATATTAACCTGTTGTATAACAGACAGTGGAAACCTGCATCCATATTTTAGTGTTTTGGTATTTTGGTATATTTTCCAGTTCGTTGTGATCAGGATGAATCCACTGTGGATGCATGCTCTAAGCGATCTGCTTTACAAGGTGTGCGCAGTGATCTATGGTGGATGTGCAGCAAGCAACCGTGAGCGGTGACCCAGTTAGATGCTAATCTGCACTAATGTAGCTCTTCGCCGGGTTAATGTGGCTGTGCGAGGGAGAAATGCTTCCACACCTTTAGCTGACAGACACAAACGGGAGGAAGAAAAAGGGTTTGGCTGGATTTACCTTGATTCTCTGTTCTTTAACAAGAAAATTAGTGTGCAAAGGAGATCTGTCATGATAAATAATGATCCGACTCTGCCTCTCCTTCTCTCTCTCTGTCTCTCTTGCTCTGTTCTTCCACTCAGTGGCTCCCAGAGGAAAACATCTTTAAGCATTACATGGGTAAATTTATTGTCCGGGCTCGATTATTCAGCAGCTTGATTTGTGCCATGGATTTGCATTCATTCAGATCTGCAATTGAGGACGATTCATAAAGCAAGACATTTGTACAGACAGTCAGGATTCAGGAATTCGAAACTCATAAAGCTTTTTTGGTACTATGCAGTCTTTCCATATGCACCAGGCTGCAACAGAGGTTAGTGGTAAACAGAGGTAAAGAGTATATTATCTGCACAAGTTATAATATTAATATAAAAATGCCTTATGTACAAAAAGCTATGTTGTTTAAGCACTGACATAAAAATGGGGATTTTACACCTAAAACAAATCTAAACAGGGTTTCTGTTCAAATCTAAACAAATCTAAACCTTTGATTTAAAGATTCTGTAGTGGTCTAGGACACTAGCCAACCACCACAGAAGACCACCTTTGTAAATACTTTTTACGTGTAAATACTTAAGCCGTGGCCATGCTGAAAGCCTGACCAGGGTTGTGTCTGAAGGTGGGAAGGTGCTACAACAGCAACCCAAGCAAGCTTAAGTTACTAAAGTCAAGTCAAGTCAGATTTTCTTAACTCTATTTACAATGGAGTATTTTTTTCAAAGCAGCCTTCCATGAATATATTGTCTTACGAGGCCAATCCCAAACTGAGCAAGTCTAGGGTGAAAGTGGAAAGGAAAAACTCCCTAAACACTGTAAGGAAGAAGCCTTGGGAGGACCAAGAGCCAAAAATGGACCCATCCTTCTTGGGTGGCCTAGATATTAAATGTATGAACCAGTCTAAACAGATAAAGTCCAGCAATGGTAGCAGTTCTGTTACTCGAATCTACAATCGATAGCTCAAAAGGGAAGTATCACAGTGCCTGGTGTTTTAAATCAAATTTTATATAATTAGTAATGCATGTTAGTTCAGCAGAATGTGGGTGACCTAACTTCAACCTTAACCTTAATTATGCCCTTACTGTTACCCTGTATACAAATCTAGCTGTGCACATACTCAAGCATGTTGATTTTGTCTCAAGGATGATTTTGGGGCAGACTTGCATTGTTTTCTCTCGGCTGGTTCAGAATTGTGGGGCTTTGTATGTTTCCATCACACACATGCACACACACATTCACTCATCAGGGAAGGATGAGATCAATGCTAAAACAAGCAAACAACGCCTGGCTGTGAAAACATCAACTGCCACACGCACAGAAAAGGAAGTGGGCATGGCGTTGGACAGGAAGTATTGGAGTACAACAACAAGCTTTCCACCGTCTCTCTCAAGCTTAAGCCTCAGTGCTTATCCTGCAGTGGGCTGTTCATTCAGTGTAGAGACATCTTAGCTGCAATCTTAGCTTTGCAATGAGCTTTAGAAAAGCTAGTATTCTGTCCCTCAACGTCCAGGAAAAAAAAGAGTTTGAATCCACTTTCCCAGATGACTTGTGGAAAGCTTATTTCCAACCCTCACTTCTTGGATTACACTCTTGGATGAGGCGGGCTTCCACCATCAGGGTCTTACAGCCAGTTCAGTTTCGTCCCTCTCCTGAACTCGTCTTCTTATAGATATTTAGCTTTTCACTTGGGGAGTTTTGAGACGCTCTTTAAATAAATTGCCCTCAGTTGCCTTCAGAAATAAAGTTCTTGGCAAACAAGGAGTGTATTTGCATTCGATATGGCAAATTATTTTACAGGTAGAAGGTGAGGCAAATTGGGAATTTTGTCCATTCTCGGCAGAGTTGGAAAGCAGGGCAGAGGAAGAAGGCTGCATATTAAACAGATTTCCATCTGGCCCCACTAGCTGAGGAACCTGATCTGACCTGTCAATCAACAGACCCCAGCTGTGAGGAAAGCCACCCTGAGTCATTAAACCGGACGCCATAACACTTCTCTTATTTCCACTCTCCTCTTTTAACGTGCTTTTTTTTACCATACGTGAAGCTTGTGACAGGATCACTTTAGCAATTTACGGGATTTATCTGCTATTAAAAGCACAGCCTAGGGCTAGTCTAATTGGTAGGACTGCAAATCTGCCCCATCCTCCTGTCGTCAGTCGCTGTTTTATTTACTGAGCCCTGCCAAAACCTATTTACACAATAATGAGGATAGATCACTGTGATGCCTCCGACACAAAGGCGCGCACGAGCACGCCAGCCACACTGTGCAATTATATCTCGATCTGAAATTCATCTCTCAACCTGACACAACAGAAGGGAACGAATCAGATCGCTCGGAAAATGTACAAATTCACCAAGCAAGTACTTGGATTCGGACGTCACTCCCTAACCTCTGACTAACCCTCACATCAGGTTTTGATTAATCATTTCACGCAGCAAATGTGCAATCACAAATCTACAGTACTGTGCAAAAGTCTTAGGCCACCATAAGTTGTGTTGTTTTAGGACTTGTATAATTACCATATATGACATATTATCTGCCAATTGATACTTAAATTTGTCACCCCATAACATTGTTTTCCACTGATGTTAGCCTTTTCACTGTGTTCCTCTTCCTCTTTCTTTCTTGGTTGCTACCCTTTCAAAACGATCAGTCTTCAGACTGGTCCACATGGCATCCTGATGAAGTGTAAGGGGAGGTCACAGTAATACTTACCACAGTAGTAATTGTATTTCAGTTGTTCTTCTTTCTTTCTTATTGACACAAGTCAATGCCAATTTGGAGTAATCAATTAACCTAACATGCATGTCTTTGGACTGTGGGAGGAAACCGGAGTACCTGGAGTAAACCCATGCAGACACGGGAAGGACATGCAGACTCCATTCAGAAAGGACCTAGGCCGCTCTACCCTGTGACCTTCTTGCTACCCACCAAACCACCGTGCTGCCCCACGAGCAACATAAAGGCTTTCCTGCAGAACTCTGAACTCTTTCATGTTTTGGGAGGATTTACAAATAGCTTACATGGCACACGTCTCTACAAAGGCAATTCAAATGTACGTTTTTAAAGGCATCAAAAAATTCAATTTTTTTTTCCCTGAGATCTAAATAAGTGACTTGTTCACTTCCCAATCTTAGGTTTGGCTTTAGTGTATATTGTCATTTCAATATTTAACTAGGTGCAACACACAGTAACAAAGTGTCGGATTTGTCATATGCACACTGCACAATTATTGTCTTAAAGAATACAAATAAGATCATTTAGAGACTACTTAGGCAAGCAATTAAAACATGCAGCAGCAGCAGCAGCACTAAACTTTCCGAGCATGTGCAAACACACATGCTAGAGTTCAGGGGTGTCCAAAGTCCAGGCTTAGAGCCAAATGCGGCCCACGGACAGATTTTTATTGGCCTCTCGGGATCACGAAAGACTACGTTATTAGTGCCATGTTGCAATTTTTACTTTTATTTAATGGAGGCAACAGAATAACAAAATAAACATAATAATATTTATGTTTATGCTACTTAGAAATGTGAGAGAATGTTATTAAGTTCCACTGGACTGGTATTACATAGCACCCGATTAATAAAATATGTAACAATAACAACTACATGAAAAAAACTGACTAAAGATACTTAGATAGTTGACATATGTTAAAGATGCAGTATAGCATTAATAAAAAATATTAATCAAAAATAATTTCCAATGAGCTGTTGTATATTTTCACTCTTTCGATATCTGCAGTTATTGCTCTGAAGTTAAACTTAGAAGTTCAATAAATATGAACTGTTCTTTGTACTTTTGTGTTTTTTCACATGTTAAATAATTTGTAAATAACTTTTTTTACGGACTAAAACTAAAACTATCAGTTTCAGAACGTGTGCACCTGCAGTGTTGTAGACAGTGTATGATTTAGACACCGCATATTTATACCAGAACTTACATAAACATACATAATCCTGAGCCAGCAGCGCTTAAGCTTTAGATTCACACCCTAATGAATATTATTCTGACACAGGAGATCTTTTGTTTCAGATGTGCATAATCAGAGCACTGGCATCCAAACTGGGTGACAGTTATTAGCAGGTTAGCAGGTTTTAACCAGAACTAGCATTACGTTATTTTGAAATACCCCAGGTCACATGACCTCTTTTTACAAGTTGAAACTTGAAAGGCTGGATATCGCTTTCATTTTAGCTTGCAAATGGCAAGGCGTAAACAGCAAACCAAACATCGTACATCCTGTTCATGCCAGTCACACAAATAAACCAGCGACCAGGAAGATTATTTAAGAGATATACGATTATCTCTTTTAATATTTAAAAAAATATATTGTTAAATAATAACAAGACACATAGACTATATGTTTCTTATACTCTTTATAACATTGTATTAGGTTTAATTTATCAGAGGCTATATATTAGGCTATATATTACCATATTATATCCTAATTATTATTGTTATATTATATGTTCTCTCAGTTTATGCTTATTTAAACAATTACTATAAAGGTAATAATTGTTGCTCAGTTAGAGCTTTGGGCCTAGACAATAAAAAAAATTGTAAAGCTGCTTTGAGACAATGCACCAGTGCAAAAAACAAAACAAAAGCCCTATAGAAATAAGTCTGACTTTTGACTATTTTGACTATTGTAGTAGTAACTGTTTATAAGTTTAAGCTTTAATTGATTAGTTAATTGTAGGAGCACAAACAGATTCCTTCCAGATTAAAAAAATCTGTAATTTAGTCCCTGTATATATCTTTCTGCCTTTGGACCCTTTTGACCCTTTATCTCAATGCTGGACCTTGTCATATGGGTAGCAAATTGTTGTGGAACCCAGTTAGGAAACCATTTTACTGGTTGCTGTCCTGTAAAACGACTTTACCAGCCCTCAAGGCGAGGAGTGCCGAAACTCAGGAGCCTCTGATCGCTCTTTGACAATTGTGAAAGTGGGCGTGGGCACTCTTTGACAGCTGGAAACACGTTCTGAACCACCGTTCCATGACTGAGAGACCTCACTTCGATAGTAGTGGAACACTAGAACCCATCTCCCAGTTGGAAGACTGCTAGACTCCAGTGCTGAACCAACTTGTCTTGTGTCCCGTCTCTGGTAAGATGAGGTCGTAAAGCTACGCTCTCAGTGTTGTTGTGTGTCAAAGAGTGTCTCAGTGCTCTGTGGGATGAGGTCTGTGTCTGTTTAACATACGCACTCAAATCACATTACGCAGTGATTCGTTTTACAAAACGGATTATTTTAAACACTCATTTATTCAAAACTTTCAAAAGTAAACCCTATTTCATATCATGATAACTCAACGATTTTATTATTCTAATTGTCAACATAACATAAAGTGACATGAAGTTAATGGAATGAATGGACTTTTTAATGGTTTACTTTGTGACCACTGGTATTTCTGGGTGAAATGATAAACATTGTGCTGAAAAAACATGTAAGCTAAAAACTTCATTCACTTAATTCAATGATTTATATTGTGGTTCGGTGGGTAGCACCGCTGCCTCACAGCAAGAAGGTCCCGGGTTCAACCCCAGGGTGGAGAGACCTGGGTCCTTTCTGTGTGGAGTCTGCAAGTCCTCCAGGTCTGCGTGGGTTTACTCCGGGTACTCCAGTTTCCTCCCACAGTCCAAAGACATGCATGTTAGGTTAATTGGTTCTCTAAACTGGCATAGACATGTGTGTGTGTATGACTGGTCTGGAGATGAACTTGTGTATGGATATAACCTTCTGTGTGTTTCCCTAATATCGCCACTGATGTCGATAGCTAAATAAACAAACAAACAAAAAATTATTGAGATGTGAGCTGTATTATGCAACCCCAGAGAATCTGAATAAGAACAGGTTACTGTAAATGCTGTAAAGGCTGTGAAGATCATATACCATATAATTTACACCTGCTTATTCCCCTTAACTGTACTTAAATTCAACATTATATAACAGTGAACCCAGTACATTATACATCAATTGCCAAGTAAAGCTCAGACCTCTATATTCTTGCGTGCTTCCTCAACTGGAGCGACGTCGTGCCCCTGGTGCTCGTCTGTCTGGCAGTGTGGACAGATGCAGCAGTTGTCCTTCATACAGAACAGCTGCAGTTCCATATGGTGATGCTCGCAGCTGCGCTGCTCCATGTCCAGCTGAGGTTCCACCAACTTGTGGCTTTGGAACTTGCTGTTCTCCAGATGAGGTCTCAAATGCTCCTCACAGTAGGACACCATACAAGTCAGACAGGACTTCAGTGCTTTGTGCGGTGTTTCGATACATGAATCGCACATGACCTGCTCTGGTGGCTCACCTTCAGATGATGGAGATACAGCGTCGCATGTCACTATAGGATCTCGACCGTTGGTTTGAGTGTTTGTGGTGTCTTCTCCTTCTACTTTTAGACCGTTCTGCTTAGCTGGCTCAGTCATGATGGAGATTTCGCTAGGTGTCTGGATGCCCACAGTGCTCATTTTTTACTCCAGGTTCTAAACAGTGCTGAAGGTTACTGGTAGTAGAACAGTACTGAGTGTTTCCTGCTGTTGCAACACTGTCTCTCTTGTTTCTATTTGCAGATAAACCGGTATGTTCAACTCTTCGAGTTACTGCAGACCACACCTACAGTTAGAGGCTGCACCTTATGTAAAGGTCAGCCTCTGTACTCTGAAACCTACACCCCTCCCTGTGTGGAAGCCTGGAATGAGAAAAGATTAGAAAGTCATTCTGGAATAGTGGAAGGGCGTGGGATGGGGCCACTCCTCTTTTCCCACAGGAAGACTTTGTTCTCATCTTCTTGTATTGCTCATATTGATCAAAGACCCAGTTTGATACTGAACATTTCTCAAGATACATGTCTTTGGTGTCAGCCTGTGCCTATTTGTTTGTCTCGCTATGTATTTATGTACCCTGTACATGTATATTTATGTATCTATCTGTCTACACTCACCAATAAATTTATTAGGTACATCACCTTGTTTCTTCACTCCTTGAACAGTTTAGCAGTTCCACTTACCATGTGTTTCCTTACATACTGTGCTAATCCTCTTTACGCTGTTGTCTAATGGTCAGGACCACCACATATCAAGTACTACACTGCTCACAAAAATGAGGGGACATTTTCTAATGCGATATTTCCTTTTGAACTTTTGTGAGCAGTATATTTGTATTCCCAACAGTTTAAGTTTAAGTGTTACTGTGTGTTGTGGTGTTTTTTAAACACCGTCTTCACTCACTGTGCAGTCTATAATAATAGGTAGGTAGATAAATCTACCTTATTGCTCCACCTTGTAGATGTGTAATCAGACACGGTAGCTCATCTGTTGTTGCACAGTTTTTGTTTGTCATCCTTTCATCCTTCAGCAGTGCTCACAAGATGCTCGCAGCTATATATTTTTGGTTGGTGGATTTTTGGTTTCAGTCCACCAGTGAGGCTGGGTTTTTTTAGATTTAGAAGTAATGCTGTGACTGATCCACTCATACCAGCACAACACACACTAACATATCCCCACCATGTCAGTGTCAGTGCAATGCTAAGAATGATCCATCACCCAAATTGGACCTGATCTGTGGTTGCACTCCAGGGTTCTGAACATTACAGAACAGAGTAAAGGAGGCAAATAAAGTATGTAGATAAACAGATGGACAACAATCTGAACTACGAAGTGTATGTGTATTGTAAGCGAAACAAAGCAAATTTACAGTGTAGTAACAAAGAAGTACATAATAAAGTGATTGTGTAAATGTAATGTGACAGCTCAGATCAAGCAAATCACCTTATCTGGATTAGACCCATAGGTGGGAATCCCTGTATGGAGTGCATCCATCTGCCCTTTAGGTCAGACTTTTTAAATTGCTTGTTCCTCGGATGTCCCTACTTAAGAATCTGCTTTAATAAATAAATCTTTATTTTTCAGCACTTTTCATTTTCTCGAGGACTATGTGGAATCAATACAAGGAAAGAGGGATAAAAAAAATAAAAAAATAAAAATAAATATATATATATAACTGTTTTATATATATAACTATTGCTGCTGCGGCGGATCCGAGAAATACCCCCAAGCATATATATATTTTTTGTATTCTTCATATATGATCGCTGGCGGATCCGCGAAACAAGCAATAAAAAAGTCTGGCCTTAACTGTGCCGATAACCGGCAACATGACTGGACCTTTGACTTAAGCCAGTGAGCCGTAACTGAACTAACACACCTCACCTCACCAGTGGTGGGAGACAGAGAACTGGGAACTAGTGCTCGTTACGCTGTGCCACTCTGGTAAGTTTCCTGCCTCAGACTAGGTGAGTCACTTACAGAGATTTGTTTTGGTTCCTGGCATCGTTCAGGAGGTTCCAAAGTGTTATGCAGAATCCAGCTCCTGTTCTCCTCAGGGTGAAAGCTGGTCCAGTCACAATTACAACACAACACAATGGCTATTTATCTAGCTTTCTGTCTGGTGTCTGGTGGTGTCACTTACAGTTCATAGCTAATGATGGAACGTGGGCTCTGATGAGTGGCTCTGTGCAGATCCACTGGTTGCTCTGAAGGCTCATCCAAGAGCTTGGGCACCTGCAGAGACATGCCTCTAGAGGACAGAGGAATGCATGATTCATTTATAGATATTGGATGCCTATCCCTGAAAACTTGTTTAGGTTACTGATGCATCGTCGTTTTTTGGAATAACCCAGTTCAGGGTTGCAGGGGGAAATGGATGCAAGGACATGCACATAACGTCATTTTATCCTAAAAATGTCTAATTATTCTGCTGTTAAAATGTACAGACCATACCAACTTGTTGGACTTGGTTAACTGAAAGAAAACGCTGTCCAATCAAGTCAGCTGTCATCTGGAACAATGGAAGAGATTATAAAACTACTTCAGGAAGTAAATTCAACACTAAATGTGTTAACAGATGTGGGATCTGGTACCCAGTAATTTGTGCTTACTACTTTGCACAAGTATAAATAAAACGGAAAGTTTATAAAAAAAACTAAAACACACAATAATTAAAAGGAAAGTTAAGTGAAAACGTTATTGTAAGGATAATAAAATGTAATTTAACTAAAATCCGTTAGTACTCCAAAAATATTAATGTAAAAGCATTCATTATTTATTATTATATATGTAGCTTATTTCTGCCCTCTAGTGGCTAAAGTGTGCCAAAACCTCTACTTGTACTTGCATTGCATTATGTGCAAAATGCAACAAGAGTTAAGAGCTACTGGAAACGCCCCAGTTCCTAATGGTCTGACAAAAACCAAACCTGAAAATGAGCATAGATATTCGGCGCTATGAGTTGTTTGAATCATCAGAGTGTAACAGAACACACTT
>JAVSBV010000024.1:1305878-1338846 GCA_033117975.1 Parotocinclus spilosoma | reverse complement strand
GGAGTAAACCCACGCAGACACAGAGAGGACATGCAGACTCCACACAGAAAGGACCCAGGTCTCTCCACCCTGGGATTAAACCTGGGACCTTCTTGTTGTGAGGCAGCTGTGCTTATTTCAGTTGTTCAATATTGTATACAAATATGCTGTATTTGCTCGTTGTAATCTAATAAAGAGACAATTTACACCATTGCTAAAACATTGGTCTATATATGATGTAATGGTGACCTTAGATCTTTGGACAGTCTGGTTATTTGTAAACGTCCTGAAAAATGCCAGAACTTTTTCTCAATAATTCCTCTAATATGTCTGCTCGTATGATTTATTTAGATAATGCCAAAACAGTGGCTAATTGTTCATTAGGTCCATCTAATGCATGCATGGGGAAGCATGACTGATTTGCATACAGTAGATCACCTGACTCATATGAAGCCTCCTCTAGGAGCTGCTTGTTTGCTCAAGTTTACGATTGTTCAGAAGGGAAGTCTTGTCCGATTTGCTCCGGATCGATGGAATGATGATTCGGAGAATGAGAAGGAACAGGTTGTATTTTTTCCAACCCAAATTAAAACCAGCCAAGTGCATCTCCCTCTCCTCTCCTGCCATCTCTCTCTTTCTTAGCCGAAGTCATTTCTCTGTTATTTGCAGCGTGTGGTTTTTATCCCTGACACCTCACAGAAAGACTGCTCACTCAGAACGAGAGAGTCATTCAGCAGAGCCATATTTCTCCCTGCAACTGCCTCCCCTTTCTCTCTCTTTCATTCCCGGGCTCCGTCTGCCGCCCCTGACATTGTGCAGGCAGATGAGAGGACTCTATCTCTGGCGTCTCCGGAGGCCTCCTTCATGATCATAATCTCAAGGTGAATATTGGCATTTATTTAGCCCGTGTCAGCCTATGAAAGAGCTGTTTAGGGCTTGTGGCGGGAAGTGTGCAGTCAGCATCCGTGCCTTCTTTTTTCATATAATCGTATTTTATTTCTCTTTTCTCAAAGTCAGTGTGCATCCGCTCTCCCCCTCCAACCCTGTTCAAATTAATTTAACACTCCTCTTGAGGAATTCTAATCGAATTAAAGTTTTTCTTCATGGAGATGAGAGGAAAGAGAAGCGCCCAGGTTCTTTGCTCAAATCGCAGCCCCCTATTTTTAGATGCCTCATAAGAGCTTCTTGATTTTTGTCAGTGAGAGAAAATTAATTGCGGTAATGACAGCTTTGGCTGGAGCATCAATCAAGAGTAGAAAATTGACAAACTTTTCTTTGCATTCTTTTCATTGGTGTTGTTGCACTTTGGTCTAATGATTTGGGGGTTGTCCAAAAATAACGGCTTTTTCAATTTGTATGAAAAGTTACTGTGGGTTAAAGTTAGGTATATGGTAGGGTTATGATTCAAAGCATTAATTGTGTTTCAGCTGGTATACAGTTCTGCAAAACTATCTAAAAATCTAACATCCTGCTCATGTAGTAGTAGTACAAAATTGATCTCATGACTGGATTTCTGACAATTTGCCCACATAAATTAGAATGCAAAGTTGATAGTAGGGTCAAGAACTGACAAGTTAGTGGCTTTCCTTTTTATGATGTAATACGGTGTTATTTAATATATAAGTAAACTGTTCTTGCTTGTTGCAATTTGTTCTCATTTTGCAAGATCGGTATTCCATGAGAAAGAAGGATCATGTTTACTGAATTGCAAGTTACTGAGAAAAATCCAACCGCACTACCCAGATTGCTTCAATCTTTACAGTTTCTTTTATAAAATGAGGTTTTGTTTCACAATACAAAAATGAGCAGCTATAAGACTGAATTATGGGAAAAGAGGATTTGGACTGGTGTTAGCACAGTGGAAAAGGAAGCAGGGAGCAGGGGCTGTGTATGTGTGTTTATGTGTGTGTGTGTTTGCGTGTGTGTGTGACACTGGACTGATAAGAGCTCAGACCGAATGCTCTGCTGTCCAGACGCGGTCACAATGACAGATGCTGAATGGGAGACAATGATGCACATGTTGCAGAGTGACACTGGAGTGGGCAGCAGGGTAGGAAATCACACCGCCACCACAAACCCAGACTCGGTGAGACGTATCCTCCATATTTAACTGTGCTTATCATGGAGGAATGGTTTTGCATTGCCTGCTCAAGCTCTCGTAGGTCTGGCCATGTATGCGGACCAGGTGGGAGAGCGCTGTTCCAAATCCAGAAAGGGACCAGTAAGTCTTGGAGAAAGTGTGGCTAAGAGTAAGGATGAGAAGGGAAGATGCAAAGGGGGGAGAGTACGAGCATTCACGAGCCTGAGAGAGCTGTCAGTTTGAGCGATGAGAGGTGGAAGCGGTTGGGACCACTCTGGCAGATGTGCAAAAGGAGCAGGGAGCATATTGATCAATTAAGTATGCAAATTCCCCCGGTGAGGGAAGAACGAGCGAGGGATAAAGTGAGAGAAGCATTAAGCTTCGCATTAATGAGTTTCAGAGTGAAAAGTAAATAAAAGACACATTGTTAAAGTCAGAAAGTCGTAACTCCATTTCTTGTGTAAATTGCATAATTTTGAGTCAGTTAGAGAAACGGTTATGTAACACAATTTAAAAATAGCTTGTATCTCTATTTATTTTATATCTAATGCGTATTATGTCAATATAAATTGGATTAAATGAGGTGTGTAGTTACTGAGTGATTATATATGGTTCAATCACTTCGCATTCTCATATAAAGCACAACAGGTATGTTAAGGTACACCATCCTTACCCCTAAAAATGGTATATTGGTTGTCAGGGGGAAAATTGCAATTTCAGGACATTGTCTACCCAGTCCTGTGAAGGTCCAGAGTCCCATTCAGGGCACACCGCACAGTGTGTTCTCCAGAGACAGGTGCAAATTGTGCCATGTTGGGGTAATTTGTTGGGGTAATGCAGGCTGGGCCTGCTTTATAATAATGTCTTATTATACTGGCATTACATTAGAAACAGAGTCTCGGTGATAAGCATTACTTGATTTTGAGTTCATATAAATAAGTCTCTCAGCGTTGAGAATGTTTTTTTCTTCTACATGAGGTGCCAACAGGGTAAAGCATGTCTCTGTGCTGGTGTAGTGTAGTGTCCACCTCCTCCCTTCTTCTTCTGTCTCTGAAAGGCAGCTCATTAAGAGTTGCGCTCGCAGGCCTAATGAAATTATCTCATTGTCCCCCTGTTCTCTTGTCAGGACTTTGAAACATGGTAGTTTAATTATGGACACTGAGTATGTGTGTGTGTGGGTGCGCGTGTGTGTATGTGTGCTCGCATGTGTGTGTGGTGTGTCCTCAGTACACAGGAGAAATGGAGAAGATCTTGGGTCAAACCTCAGAGAGCTGCCCTTTTGCTGGAGATATTTTAAAGCTGCCATTCATATGAAAATGCAATACAGCAATCAGTCTTTCTCGCTCTATCATCTTCTCTCTCTCTGTCGCTCTCTATCTCGGGGTTGAATCCGTTCCAAGTTTAGCGCCCTGTATTTCGGCTCTCATTTGATTTCCCACTATCAGTTATTCCTCCGGATGCCCCCTCCTATAAAAGGCCAGGGTGCCGCCTCGCTTTTCTCCAACCGTCTTCGAAACAACAGAGTTTGGCCCTCTCGGTGCCCCTGCATGCATATCGCCCGTCGGCCACACATCACCCGGGCGCACAATAAGAGGCGCACGCAGAGAGCTGGCTTTTTATAAAACGCACCAAAATATTCAGGCTTTGACATTTGGACCGTATTTTTTTTTAGATTTCTGCATGGTCAGATAGCATCAACGGTCCATTTCTTAATAATAAACAGCCGAATGTCAGCTGTCAGTCAGAGCCTTTTAGGAAAACAAGGACACGCTGGACGGAAACTAGAAGGTATAAAAAAGGAGAAGAATGAATAAAAGCTTTCGTACATTTGCAATAGAGGAAGGAAATGAAGATATAGTGGAGAAAAGCAAAGAAAAAACCTCCGTCCCTTTCTTTCTTCCTCGCCCTCTGTGAGATTGTCGTTGGTCTCAGCTGTAGTCCCAGCGGGTTCAGGCAGGAAAACAGGAAGCTCTCCATGAGTCCTTCCCCTGAAGGAACCTTGTGTTTCTGGGAAAGAGCCCTCTTCCTGCCTATCCCTCTTCTTTTATTTTTTATCCCTCTATCCTAAAAATCCCCCTATCACAAACGGGCACCAGAATAAAACTAGCTGTTTTCTCAAAACAAAAAAAACCCAAAAAATCGACCAAACTCAAAATTGCAAAATGTTAACTTTTTATGATCTCAATAGTACATAATTGGCCAGGAAATAACTGCTATTTGATTTGCTTAAATGGATAAACTTTGCGAAGAGCATTTTATAGAAAGTAAAGTCAATGTTGTTCTATTCGGTGGTAATGGCTTGAAACAGCCATGTTAGTTTGTTTTTGTGTGAGGTTCTCTATAGGGTTCAAATCTGGACTCTGGCCAGGCCAAAACATAAGTCTGACGAACTTGTTCTCAAGCTACTTCATGGCGTTCTTCGCAGTGCAAGCAGTAGCACTGACTTGGTATAAAATAAATCCTCTTTTGTATCAACTTCTTAATTGTGGGAAGCCTTTTCTGCAATATTTTTCATAAACAAAAGTTGAAGCAGCTCATCAGTATCACCAGCTGAAAAGTCTTAATACTAGTAGAGATTCACTGTTGCATTTCTCATCAAATCTCCAAAAACACCTCTCTGAATCATCACCATACAACTCAAATCGTGATTCATTGGTATCTAAAAGTAAATAATAACTATTAAGCCTTAAGCCTTATGTTTTGCTTTCACTGTTGTTTTTCCTTTTTATAATGCCTTCAGATATTTGCACTACGTTTACTCTGTCACATTTAATAAACCAGTAGGTATTATGTATAGTAGAAATCTCATATGTTTCCCATATTGGACACCTCCAGTTTGACCCCTGTAAGGGTGAACAATGGTGGCATTCTTTTGACGTCCTGGCTTGGTCCATATCGTTTCCAAACGTCGGCCGAGGTGCCTGGCAATTAGGGTGCCTCCGCTTCTGCTTGGTGCTTGATTAGCCAGAGTGATGGAGGAGGCCATATGTGGCTGTGTCACAACTTGGCTCGGTACCCCTTCCCCCTCGCTCCTCCCCCTCGTCCATTCTTCGGCAAGCATGAAGGACAGGAGGGATGGATTGGACAAGGAGGGCCGAGGGCAGGTTCGTGTGGTTTTCATCCCATAATGGTCCGAGTCGTTTGTGCCAGCGACATGCGGAGAGGGCAAAGTGGGCACCGGTGGGTGCGGGTTGGGGGGAAGTGGCTGGAGCGATGACAACCGTGGCAAGGAAAAAAAGGAGGGGTTTGTGGAGCCGGTCCAGTTTGGGGAGACAGTTGGAGAGGAGTGTGGGAGGGTGAAAAAAGGATGGAGATTACCTTCAGTTGATGGATGAGTGCCTAATTGTTCTCACCTTTCGGACCAAGCCACCCCTCCCCAATAGGCTCACCTCAATTTAAATATGAGATGATAATATTATAGGAATGAAACGGTTGCCTAATGCCAGTCTTCCCCGCCAGCACTTTACATATTTTGTGCACCATGTGCGTCTCATATTGTGCATGTTTACGCAGTTTGGTGATGATCTTGGCATGGTGCACTGTGCCAGTGTGTATATGCGTGTGTGTGGTATCTTGGCTGGGCTGGATGGATGTGTGTTATTGTGCAGTGAGGGAGAATAAGTGAGTGCTACTGAGCAGCTGAGCTTAGGGGGTAACACAGCCACCTGACATCCAGCAGGCTGCTACACCCAATATTTTGGCAGCGATTCACACGTACACTCACTCACTCACTCACTTACACACACTTGCATAAAACCTGCCCTAATTTTTTCTTCATTTAGATGGAGATTCAGTCACACCACAAAGATTGTGTGGTGGTCTCTCTCCCTCTCTCTCTCTCTCTCTCTCTCTCTCTCTCTCTCTCTCTCTCTCTTTCTCTCTCCGTTTCGTTTCTTCCCCGGCTTCATCTTAATCATCTGCGTAGCTTCTTGATCATGTCCCGTGTTTTTCCTGGACAAGTTTGAAATTGCATGCGTCAGGACTTTGCTAATTAAAGTCATACTTTCAAAAATGCCATAATAACTGTTAATTAGCTTGATGCTATTTTCAGCATAATTTGCTAATTAGTGGAAAACCTGTACAGCATTTCTTGCTAATTACAGCTCGGCTCCACACGCCACATCTGTGACTGGCCTCCAAATGATGCCATTACCTAGTCCCGCATCACACATTCACTCAAAACACTTAATTACCTCCACCGATATTGACAAACTCTGAAGTCAGCTGGATTTTTGAGCGGGTTTAGTGGCTGAAAAAATATTTGTGTCATGTGTTTCACACCCTACACTCTTGATATGGAAATATTGGTGGGAAACAAAAGAGGCTGGAAGAAATGATGTGCCTGTTGAAGCTGGAATTATTGGAACTATTAAACATTCATGGATTGGGAAGGTGAGTAAGTGTGCGAGAAGCAGAATGGCCAGAGCGGATTATTTTTCATGTGTTGCATTTAGTGCTACTGACTGGCAGTAAGTGTTGTAATGTGTGTTGTGTGTGTACTTTCCTCCAGCTATGTGGGATTTTTAATGTACTCCTCTGTGATGTTCTGTCTGTCTCTGTAGATAGCATCTCACATTTCAGAAACCCTCTTCACTAATGTACATTATCACCAATTACTGGCTTTTTTGCTCTCTATAGCCCTTCCCGTGTGCGCACGCACACACGCGCACACGCGCACACACACACACACCAGGCCTCAGACAGAAGTATTTATGGGAATGTAGAATCAAGGTTGCTCAATAGACAGACCAATTAAATAGTTTGCTGCTTTAGAAAAGTGATTTAGAATTCAATGGCTAGCAGTGCTCAAGAGTCCTAAAGAGCTAAATGGAATGTATAGTATTTACAGTTATCAATAAGAGCCAAACTACCCAAGTATGTGGGAGCTCATAGGTATGGAATGAAGGCTCTTCAATGGCACTGCCCTTATTTAAGGCCTATCAGACACCAAATTGGCAGAAATGGGATTTAACCTTACAACCACCCTATCTGTAGGTCATAACCATTGAGCCCCAGAGCCTCCTGTACATGTGCAAATATGTACAAATCCGTATGAAAGTGTTAGCATAGACTAATAGGCTTACAGAAAAGGTAAGCTCAGACAATATTTTAAAGCACTTACTAGAAAAAGGCAAAAGGCGACAAGTGAAAAATAATCTGCTCTTGCCAAGCACAGTCCTACAATCAGCAGGAACCATCAGCACTAGATAGACAGACAGAGTGAGAGAGTGAGAGAGAGAGAGATGGAGATGGAGGGCTCCGCTGAGTCTGAGGCACTGGATGATAAGGCCAATTTAGCACCCATCTAGTGTCTGCCGCTCTGTCGGAGTAAACCTTATTAGCAATTAAGCATAAGAAAGTAAAACACGGCCTGCTTGGTTGAGCTGCCAACACCCTGAGATGAGAGGAGACCAGACGAGGGGAGAGAGAGATAAAAAGATCAATCCATTTTTTTAACAGTACGAGGGTCGGCAGGCATGTAAAAGGAAGTTGTCATCGACGACTCACGATGCAATCGGAGATTGGCGAGAAATCTCAGGCGTGTCTGTATGCCGGTGACCTGTGCATTGACAGGAGCAGGAACTGTTGCACGAACAGTTTGGGACTAATTAATGCGTCCTGCCTTTCGTTTATAGATTCTGAAAGGCATTATTAAATTAATCAAATGATGAGGAGTTATTCATGATGAAATCAGGGTTTTACATGGATGATGGCATCGATGAATTAAACATCTAAAGTTCCTCGCAAGGAGACATCCGAGTGACTAGCGTAACAGATTTTTCCCCCCTCCGTGAGGGGAAGCGGCGCATTTGGAAATTTGTAGAATTGCAGGGCTGGAAGAGGGAGAACAGGAAAAGGGAGGGAAGGAGTTTGTTAATGATCCGGATCGCAAAAGAGGAAAGAACAAGGTCAGAACGTTTCTCCTTGCAATTTGGGTTCCTGGGATGCAGAGTTTACAAGCATACCAAAGTTTTGTCCTGGTAAGGCCATTTTTGTAGTTTTATCGTCAGCACAGAAGAGCTGATGAATGTGTGTATAGTGATTGGTTTATAATTTGTTCAAACAGAGGGAATTCACCTTGGAGTTGACCCCTGCAGACGCTGGTAGTCTCACTGATTAATGAAATTAACGACATCCTTAAAATCTCCTAGGAGAACTAGCGAGAGAGGAAGCTCTGATTTGTACATCAGTCTTTGCTCCTGTTTCCCTCTAACCGTATGTCAGGATTTGTGCCAGCAATCATCTTTGTTTATCATGCCAAAGGAAATTTTCAGATCTGGTAATTTTTTAATTCTAAGATTTCCCCCCCTTTTCCTAATCTAACAGTTTACTGAACTTGATAAGTGTCCTATCAACATGATAATCATATTACTTATGAACCAAAATTGACAGTTTTCATTAATTATACAAGATTATTCTAATTGCCATTCAAATTTATTCATTTAGAACAGAAGGTATTCAGTAATATTTTACAAAATTTGCATATTAAATGGAGGGAGTAGTACATTATGCATGATAATGTATGCACACTTTCTTATTTTTAACTTCAGAGCCATATGTGGCGGCATAGTCGGAGCAGGTGAGAAGTCGCAGTCGTTTTAATTTGCTTGACAAACATTAGGCTGGAGCCTGTCAGCTGGAGTGTAGTGAGTGCCAATCTTTATTTACTCTTTATTGATTACCCCAAACTCTAAACATCTGCATACCTTGTATAAATTTTCGCTTATGGGCCATGTCTGATGAATGGTGTCTCCGCCACCGGCTCCCAGGGATCGCCGGCTTTCAGCAGAGAATCACAATCAATTATTGTCACAGGGCCATTGAGAAGTGCTGGTGGAGACTGGGAGAGGGAGAAAGAGAGAGAGAGAGAGAGAGAGAGAGAGAGAGAGGGCGGGGGAAATGTAATGTTAAATTGATATGGAGCCGCTCCACTCCCATAAAGCCGTGCAGTAGATGAGTGTATGAGCGCGGCCCGCATAACGGGTGCCACTTCCATTAGAGAGCGTTCAGAGTTTATCATACCGACACGGCCTCAGACACACAGAGCGCGCGAACATACATACACACACACACACACACACACACACACTAGAGTTAATGCTGGGTGTGCAGCTGAGTCCAGTGAGAACAGGCTAAATTAATTATATTAATTCTATTATCATAATTAAATTATTATCATTTCAAATGCTATTACATTATTGATATATGATTTAATAAAAAAGAAGAAAAATATTGGATTATTACACTGTAGTTACATTGTAACAATAGTTTATGTAACAACGTGATAATCATTTTTATTGCATTATTCATAATTGTAGAAATTTATATGCTTTAGATAATAACAATAATAATAATAATAATTATAATAATAATAAAATGATACAAATTAGCATTATAATCAAAATGCATAAATGCGTTCGTTTTTATTTAATACTTTATATGAATCATATTAACTTGCAATTACATAATTCAGTTATAATTATTAGATCATTGACTCTCACTTGTCTCCACTTCGGTGTCGGGCTTAGTAATTCAGGAGCAGTTTGATCTTTGGTCAGAAGCTGGGTGGCGGCGAGTGGGATGTCACAGGAGTAATTATGCATTAAACGGCCATGAGAGTGTCCATTAGCCCATTACCAAATGCCACGCTGTTGCTGTGGGCAATGCCCAGCGATTAACCCAAAACACATTTTCTCTCACTGCGCTAGCACTTATGGTATTAAAAACATGTCTGAAGCTAATTTCTGTATGCACTTATTAGCAAAGACAAGCATCCGCTTATCCCTGTAGTTAGGTAGTCAGTAACCTAAGCCAGAATTCACTGGACGCAGGAAAAGGTACATCTAGGACAGAGGGTCAGTCCATGCAACGTTCTGAAAATGCACCACCTGATCTTACATTAAAAGCCCTAAATGGGAAGGTTGAGAGGCTGAAACTTACCAATGAGTACAGAACTACCATAAATGAATACATATATTCATCATCATTAAAATAATTTAAATCTTGACATGAAGATTGTCGGTGTTGTTGTGTGGTGTTATTGTTAGTCTAGTGTGTTTACATTACTCGTTTTTTAGGATTAGCATTATAGGAGTTTTATAGGAGTTAAAGTGACAGATGAGCACTTTCACTGATTGACCTTTACGAACAGCATTCAACTAGTTTACGATGTGTTAAAGTTTATTCTGTGCCTGTCTGAATCGCTTTCTCTCATCGGTACTTACGCTTATTGTCACATTACTCTCTCTCTCTCTCTCTCATACACACACACATGATCCCTTTTCAGTCCGCATCCTCTTGATGTCCTGACCCACTTGTTGAAGCTCTGATAAATAGACGACTGCCATCATCTCCTCAATTGAGTTCACCTGAGCTGGTCCCTTGTCCCCAGCTCTGTGTGTATGATGAAATAAGTGGTGGATAGTGGTGCTGAGCCCTGGGTCATGGCGCAGTTGACTGGCTAGAGATGTGTACAGATATAAATCACTCAGCACAACAGCTGCGCAGACTACAGGTCAGCCTTCATGCTCACCTGACCCCCAGTGCCTGCATTAGCTCTGTCAAAGGCCAGAGTCTAGCGCTCATATATCTGGATCCCACAAATCCTTCTTCTCTACTGATCGTATATCTAAAGTACGACCTTGACAGCTAAACCTGCAAGCATGCTCCCACATTTTTTTTGCGATGGTTTCTTATCAGTAACTTATTTTGTTTAAGCGGCGCTTCATGCTACGTTTCTTTACCTATTTTGGAGAGCATAATTGGCATGCAAATTCTAATCAGCTTCGTTTTTTCCACACAAAACATTGTTTTCCGTGGAGCTACGCGAGCGTTCATGGATTTAGCCAACAGCTGTCTGTGAGACTGTATTATTCAAATTTCTCCGCGCTCTTGACAAAGGGTAGTGTCAGAAAAAAATTTAGGAATTAAATAAAGAAAGCACAATAAGGGGGGAAAAGACGAATCATTTTGAAGGCAGGAAAGCATGAAAGGGAATGCATGCCGTGTTTACTTGTAAGAAAATGAGTGGAGGCAGGTGAAAAATATCTGTCTGTACTTGTTCGGGTTTACGATCCACAAATTTACACCTTATTTCAATTTGGCTGCGTGAGCAAGCAAGTGCAAATAGCTTATTGGGAAGGAGATTAATGCGAGCGAGCTGGAGAGGCGCGGAAATCCGACAGGGCTGACTTGTACCATCATGTAAGCGTAATGACTATCACACTGAATCGGCTGCCAGAGCTCACACCAGCTTAACATGGGGCAAATTTGCCCCTATCTCGCTCTCTCTTGCTCTCTCTCTCTTTGTGTGTGTGTGTGTGTGTGAGAGAGAAAGAGAGAGCGAGCATTGGCAGTAATACAGTTGTAGCCTGTGACAAAATTTTAGAGTTCATGAAGCATATTAGTGCCTGACTGTATCTTCGCCCCATTCAAAAGGCTATTTCAATTTTACAAGCGCATTTTTCATGAAGATAAATATGCCAAGTGTCATAATTTCCCTGAAGTAAATATTACAGGATTATTAGACTAGTAAGGCGCAGGGTCAGGCGAGTGTTTGGTGGTGGTGATGGTGGTGGTGGGGGGTGTTCTCGGTGGCTGACAGTGACACTTTTTTCATTTGTATGGTAAGTGGCGGACCTTGTGGCCTATCAGGTAGCAAATTGAATGTTTAATCTGCGTGCATGCAGATGGGGTTTGGCTCGCCTCGGCAAAGGGAGACGAAGGTGTCATGATAAATTGAGAGTCCTCCTGTGGTTAGGAGAAAAGCTGATGCCTCGCCTGTCGGGACCAATGCTCCGATCTCACCTGAGGTTTGTCAAAACAAGGAACAAAAAATGTAACGATTTATCTAACCGTTAGATAACGGCACGCCTGCTAAGTACCGCTGAAAATATGCAGATCTTCTGGCCTTCTTAGTGGAACAGGATTGTTAGCAGGACAGCGGATCCTCCGCTCCCAAAGGTCTTGGCGCGGTCGTGTATCAGCGGCCTGTCCTCGAGCCGTGTTATTTCATTCACATTATAAGCGCTCGCAGATCCGAGCGTGCTCGTGTTTACCTGATACAAGCTTGTCAGCATTTATGAGTTGTAGGAGCATGCTCGGATGTGTGCATTAGGGTGAAATATAAAGCCATATCATATGTTTGGTCCCTGAGGTCATTAGGCGGGTGTATCTGGAGAATATCTGCATTCAGCTGTGATGTTTCTGCTGAACACGTCGTTTCTCAGAGATCACTAATACCCACCAGGGATGAGCACCAGAGCCTCCACATCAACAAATCCAGGCTCTAAACAGGGCGAAAAATGGCCCGAATAATTGGCTTTTTTTGTCATCTCAATGTGAATCATTAGAAAGACACTCAATTACAAGGTTTATTTTTTCCCCTGGCTTGTTAGCATTTTTTATTTATTAATCTGCATTTTTTCCTTCCTGCACTGCCGTATTTCTCTGAGTGTGTTTCAGAGTTCATAGCTAGAGGTGAAGCAACATCTTGTTCCTCCCTCTCTTTCGTCTCCTCTCATTCCACCATCCAATACCCGACTGGGGGAATCACATGGCAAATGAGGGCATGTTAATTTAGCCAAAGGTTCTGTTGTATATTAATTTAAGTCGCGATTCTCTGCCAGTGCAAGATGACACCGGCAGCATTTTGATTAAGGATTTTATACTTGAAGAAATTTTCATTATCCGAGCCAGTCGGCACTTGGTGCCTTATGGGTTGGGAATGGCGACCCGGTGGGGAGTGCAGGAGAAGGGATAAATGCTCCCGTATTGAATCTCAGCCTCGTGCTGGATCCCCCACTTACAGCAGCAATTAATGAGGTCTCTTCCTCTGGGGACACACATGCCTGCTCCTGGAGGAACACCGCCATTGTACATAGGGAACAAGATTTAGATTTCCCTTTACTTACATAGGTGTCTGATCTTTCTGAGAGATTACAAAGGACTCATCTTCATCATTTCCTTTGTATATCTTGCAAGACAGTCCAGTGGAAATGATCACTTGTTGATTTGTCTACACCTTAAATACTGCTCCTAATTATTTTATTTACAACATAACGATTAGATGAATATTATGAGAATATTATTTAACTGCCTCGCAAAGTTTTCCAAGCCCCCTAGTGGCAGGCGGAGAGGTTTCACCTGCTGGCAAAATGTTTCCCCCTTAGGCTTGGACTGTAAAACCAGAGAATAAGTGTGAGATTCTTTAATAAGCCCCTGATCATCACCCCAAACCCTGCCTCCAGTCCTTCAGCTCCCCTCGAGCATCCCATCTCCATGTATGCTGACACTTGCATGTATACGACAGTGCCTACCCAGACTAGCACGCTCTCCCCGTGCCTGAGCTGCTTCTCTCCAAAATGAACCTGACATCCCTCTGTTTCCTCCGTGGAGACAGTTTTTTCTTCCCTCCGTGTGTTTTTTCCCCACTTTGTACAGAACGATGCTTGCATGTCGACTCTGCAAGCAAGAACATCCTTATTATTTGTAGATAACCCTCTTTGAAAGCCCGAGTGTCCCAGACAGGCAAGGCAAAGAACTGATGTCAGTTATGCAGGGAAAAGCCATCGGTAGAGTGGCGGCTTTGGAAGACATGTCTCCTTTTGCATTTGTCGCGCTGTCGCGCATTCACTGTACATCAGCCGACAGATCCCACTCTGCTAACAGAGGCTTTCACTGTAGTGATCTCTCTCTCTCACTCTCTCTCTCTCTTTATCTCTCGCTTGGTTCCTGCTTCTCTCGCTGTTGCTTCCTCATACTACCTGTTCCACTTTAGTACGTCATTCATTATCTATCCTGCAACAAATGCACGGTGTAAGGTCATATTAAGACATGCTGACTCAAACCATATTATCCAACATTTTCAAAAGTATTTCTTTTATATCTACAGTAAAAAAAATGAAAATTGGATAGGAATTGAACTGACTAAAACATCTTTTTTTAAACCAATCATTTTAAACCAATCATTTGACCATGCGAGTGAATACCAATAGAGATTGGTGCACCTGATGACAACCCAAATATCAGGAAAAGCTCTACCTTGCGAGTGTTTGTTAGCGTTCATTTATGCGTGTGCGTCCTTGTGTGTGCGCTTAGATAAAAAAAAGCCTTCTCCTGACGCATTTTCCCACCATGATGGAAATCCTCTCCGACTTCGGTGCACAGAGGCCTGCTTGTGTGGCTCTGATGTCATAGCCCTGACCTGCTCCAGGAGCACAAAAGCTAAGGTATCACTGGCTGGTCCCACACAATACCTATTCACGCAGGCCGCCTTGCTTCTGCGAGCCCCGTGAACAATGTTATTTTTTGTTTCAGCATTATAAAGCTGGACCTTTTGCAGGAAACCTAACAGACAAAACCTTTATCAGACGATGCTTTGGGCAAGCGGGCTTCCAGACTAATCCTCTTCCATTAGCCTTTCAGTGCATGCGCGCGTGAGCGTGCGTGCGCTCCTATTATACACTCACTCTCGTCCTCTTACTCTTGGCTTTTTGGCAGGGCAAGGGGAACGCATTCATGGGGTCAACTGGAAAATGTATTCTGCGTTAGTCAGAAGGAAAGGTTTGCGCTCGAAGAATGCAGAGAGACAAGGGTTTGATATAATCCGCCGCATTGTAAAGTCCATGCCCTTTTGGTGAAAGATGGAAGTGCTGGGAAGTGAATGTGCGGATATAAAACAATTAGAGTTGAGTTCTGTTTGGCAGGCCCCTTCGCAGGGTCGAACAGGAGGCTCGCGTGATGTGGTGTGATCCGTACAAGGCTGGGACAAGCGAAACGGTGTCAGTGTTAACCTGCAATATATTTGCTTATTAGGCGGCTCTGGATTTCAGTCAACAATATGAAAGCAGCCACGGCCCCTAGCCCTTCCATGTGTACTCACACTAACTGTGTGCATGCATGTGTGTGTATGTGAGTGTGTGTGATTCATTCCAGAGCAGTTTTAGTCCTCATAAAATATTCATTTTGGTTGTGCAGGGCTCTGTAATTGCCATCTCTCAGGCTGAATAATTTATATTGCGCACAGACTGACAAAGCTCTGCCATACGGCACTAGATGAATCAGAAACAAGGATCTCTGCTGCCAGTCGCATTATTGGTGCACAAAATATGGCACTCACGTCACCTCTGGACGCCGACGCTCCTAATCCAGCTCCTCTTCATTTGTCATCTCGCTCCCCTATCTTTTATCTCTCATTCGTGGCCTGGCTTGCTCCCTTGTTGTGCTTTTACCTTAGACACTGTTTTAGCCTCTAGCCACCCCACCACTGTCCGCACGCACTTCATGTGTACTCAATTTCATTACAGCTACCTACCATCTATCTATCTGTCAATCTCTCTCTATCTTTTTATTCAACATTTCTAATTACTCTTCATTACGTTCATTTGTTCTCATACTATTTATAAAAGCACTTTAATATTTGACTTAGATATGGTTTAACCTGAGTCCGTCTAGTTGATGTGTTGGAGTACTGAAACAAAGATGATGCCCCAGTCATTTGGGTGCATAACCCATGTTAAAACCAATAATTACCACTTAGATCTGGAATCACATTAATCATTTATAATATTTTAATAAGTTTAATCAGTATCTCCCACACCACATAGGCCAGACTTCAGGCAGGTCATACATTAGCATGTTTGTGTGTGTGTGTGTGTGTGTCTTTGTGGTGTGTGTGTGCATGGCCCTGGCCTGATTTGAGATGCATTTTTTCTCCCCCCTCTTTTCTTTAATTAATAATTAAAATCAGTAAAGATGACAGTTTCTAATTAGGGTCATATTCTGAGAATGCATGCATGTTAGATGGCAGAGGTGAGAGAGGAAACAGAGAAGGAGATGGAGTGAAGGAGGAGAAGAGCTAGAATGTACTGGTGAAAATATGGCAAAGTGCAGACAAGTTTGGAAGTTTGGGATTTGAAAAAGGCTGACATGGACCAACCAACATTTGCATATCTGAGCTGTTTTACTTAAACATTTAAAAAAAATAATTATAATTTCCATAAAGTATCTTACAGGGACACTTCAAGATCTGAGGCAGGAGTTTACATATTGTTCCAGTTTTGTTCTGTCTGAACTATTCTTGATTTGCTTCATATTTGGCTACAAATTGACTCTTAAGACATCTCATCACCAAGTCCTTCCCTGTCTCAGCCTGGTTCATTTTAAAGTTTCTTTATAGATCTCTAAGTTCTTCACATGTTTGAACTCCTCTGATTTATGAGGATCTAAAAATGAGCACCGGGCAGTTTTTGCTGCATCAGCTATAGGGCTAGTACCTCTGGCCATGTGTGGCCTGGTGAATCAGGATGGAGCTCCTGCATCCCCTCGGAGAGAAACTTGAGCCGTTGTTGCTCACATCAAAGTGTGGATGGAGAGAGTGCGGAGGGGAGGTGGAGGGAGGATCGGATTTACGACAATGACTCTTCATAAAAGCCCCTGTGCTAAACTGCACTATGAACAAGAGAGGATGGAGGGAGAAACGAGGGAGCGTGTGACCCCCCAGAGTGCGGGCAATAAGTCAGCCGGTGAGATCTCGGCAGGACTTCTGTGATGGAGCATACACACTGTGATCGGCTCTCAGGTAAACACTGAGAGGAGGTGTGGAGCGACTGAGGGGAGAGCGAGGGATGAGAGTGTGGAGGAGGGGTGATGGAGGGAGAGATTTAATGAGGCCACAGTCGAAGACAAAATGGCTGCTGATTGACAGGGCCAGTGATGCGCTTGGGGAATGATGTCAAAGGCATGTTCCACATTAGGAGTGTGAGGAAGTGAGAGAGAAAGAAAAGAAAGGGACAGAGAGAGAGAGAGAGAGAGAGAGAGAGAGAAGCAGGAGGACGGAGCAAGAGCCATGGCTCTATATTCCAGTTTTGTTCAGGTAAAGAAGGCTTGTACCTGAGGGTGGCATGGATCGCTCTGCACACACAAAAACGTCAACGATACACTCGATGCAACTTATGTTAGCGCGTTATTCTTAGCAATACCGCTCAGCTACACACTCCCACACACACAGACTCACACAGTATTCACTACTACAACATTGGTAGACTAGCCATTGCGTTAAACTTTTACATGGTCATTTAAGTTATTAATATATAAGTCATTATTGTATTAATAATAGTCATCTAACACATGTAATAGTTGATATATAAGCTACCCAGCTATCTAATAGCCTCTTTAGCTGCTACTTGTCCTTTAGGTTCCAGGTTGGTACAAACTAAAAGTTTTCATTAGGATTTTTTTGCCATTAGGTGAAACTGGGTCACTGTGTAAGCTATCTTGCTACAGTAAGCACAGGTAAGTTAATTAGTTAGCTAAGTTTGTTACTCTCTGTATGCTAATACATAAATATGTAAGCTAGACGTACACTCAACATACGCAAGTAAAGCCTTACAAATGGCCTTTAATAGAGCTACTTTATTAGAGTAAGAAAAATAACATTAAAGGCTACTTTGGAACAGCTAACATTGTAGTTAGTAGTTATTCAAATTAAAGTTTGCTAACTAAGGTTTTCTAGTGACAACGCTCTCATGGGCTAAGCTAATTACTGACGATCACCTACAACACATTTTAATAATATTACTTTTAACACTGACAGTTTTTTTCAACATGTGGTTGATTCTGCAACAAATGATGACACCAACAGCAATTTCAGATTTCTCTATCTAGGTAAATTTGGGGTGTTTGGTAGTAATGATTCTAAGTAGAAGGGCATGTTGTTTGCAGTGTTTGTGTGTGTTAGGTGGTAATAAGCGGGTGTTTTAAAAGCTTGCAGAATTGCCATTGGGAGCTACGCCCTTCGGGGGCGCACAGGAGGGCGAGAGCATGAAAAGAGGAGTGAGAAAAGAAAGAGGGAAAGACGGATCACTCACAATGGGCCATCTGGTTCCTGTAGAGTGCGCTTGTAACCCCAGCTATGATGTCATGACACACACACACACATATACACACACACACATTCACATGTATAAACAAAAAATTTAAATACAATTTTGAAAATGGCGTACTGACAAATCACATGGGAGACAGCCAAGTTATTGCAATATATGACATGCTTTAATGATATATGTTTCAAAAATAATTAGTGACATAAACACGCAGACACCTGACAAAAGCCATGGGAAAGCAGATTGTTACCATTGTTAACTTCGATAGGTGGAAATGCAGTTATGCTTAAAAGATGGGTCACACCAATGGGAAAAATGCATCTATGTAAATATTTATTATCAGCCCCGCAGAAAAGAGTAGTAAAGGAAGATAGGAAGATTATTGGTGTATTTGGGGGTAGAAAAGGGTCAGAAAATGACAATATAGTGTGAGAATACATGGACAAAAGAACTTCAGAGGTCAGCATAATGTATGGGTATAGCTTATTATGACTGTGTGTGTGTGTGTGTGTGTGTGTGTGTGTGTGTGTGTGTGTGTGTTGCTGGCTGGGGTCTGATCGGCTAGAGTTGCTGCTTGATCAATACTGAGTAGAGACCCACAGCTGTGGCCCCGGCTCTTAACGCCACACCAGCAATTAGTGCCCATGCTGACCGCTCACACTCCCACAAACACACATTCACAATTACACATACACATGCACACAAACACCCATCTGCCATTGTATTTCTTTACCGCCCTTTGTATGCCCTCATCTGTCTTGGGAACAGCAGAAAAACAAAAGCGGCAGCGGTTTTTGCCGCTGCTGGTTTCGACACAGCAGTATTACACCGTAAATAAACACTGGATGCAACTAGCAAATCAATGCCAGACCTTGCAGTATGGGCTTCTGTTTTGATTTCAAAATGTATTTCCTACATTAATATTATAATGTTCCGCAGATTTGGCTTAATGATCAGTTTGAAGGGGAAAAAGTCTTTTTTTTTTGTTGCCAGAGCTCACATTTTAGACCTAGGAAGGGTAACTTTAGCACAGCTATGGAAAAGCCCTAGCCCTCCCACCGTATCTATTTGTTTTTATATCTTTTCTTAGGTCATTGGAGGGGAATTAGAGTGAAAAAGGAAAGAGAAGCAGACACTCTTTGAATGAGGGCAGGAAAATGATCCACTAATGGTATTGGTTAAGATAAGGGTGCCTTGCAATAGGCCTGGAGTGGGTGAAAGTTCCTCCTTTTTTCCCCTCAATTACCTCTAGTCTGTGAAACTAAAGTCCTTTCAAATGACAAGATCCTTTCTGTCTCTCTCTCTCTTTCTCTCTGCCACTTCGGCTGTTTCACTAATCACTTCATAATGATTCAGCCCCTCTGGTCAGAGTGTGAGAGGCAGGGAAAAGTTGTATTAATTACCCCGCACTGGCCAGCCTGAGCAGTTTTATCCCTGATTTGTCCTCTCTGCAGTTGTGACTGATGATAAAAGTGCCTCTGATAGTCTGGAGAAGAAAGAGGGAGGGCGAGAGCAATAGAGGGATGCGTGGCAGCATCGAATGTGAAATTAAACATGTCTGCTCGGCTTTCCTCTCTAACAAACCGAAATGGCATCTTGCGTAATTGATAACTGCCTTGTCCAATTATTTTGCACATAACAATACACAGTGGCCCCTCGCCTAGTGCTTTAGCCATGTTGTAATTAGCCATGCTAATATCCCTTTTATTGGCCTTAATATTGCCCGACGCCTCACTGCCATCCGAGGACCACCAGGGCCCCTTGTCCTGTCATGAACGCTGATTATTGAGAAGGATAGCTTTAATCAAACCTAATTGCGGTTAATTTTTTCTCCTCCCCTCCCTCGCGCTCTCTCTTGCCAGTGTCTAATACCACCGACTCCACGATATTCCATTAAATTACAGTTTAACAGCATCCTTTGTTTCTGATGCTCGCCGAGAAAGCAAACTTCCGCAGTCGTTTAGGAAGACGAGAGAGGGAGAGGTGAGAGAAAGCAAGCAACGTGGGGTCATAATTGCCTGCCTGCTCACAAAGGAGCAATTTTCTCAATCCCCATGTAGAATTGAAATGGCTTCTAATTCAGCCGATATTACGGCGGAGTTGCGGACTGAGGAGCGGGATGATTTTCATTAGATAGCACAGCAGCTCTGCTTAATCAACTACTGAGAACAGAGCAGACTCTGGCAAACTGGCGACGATCATACATAGCCCTAATGAGCCACTATTGTGTAGTGTAGGGCTGTGTGTATTTAAATGTACTAGAATAAATATTCGTACATAATATACTATTGAAAAAGTTATTTTGAGACCAAGATCTCGTACACATGTATATATACTGTTGAGCCATACTAATTAAACCACCTCCTTCTTTCTAAGTCCATTTTATCGCTCCATTTACCATACAGGTGCACTTTCTAGTCCATCTGTTGCTCTGCATACTATGTTAGCCCCTTTTCAGCCCGATCTTCAATGGTCAGGACCCCCACAGGACCAGCACAGATCAAGTTATTTGGACATTACTACTGGACCAAAATTATTAAGCTAGCAGCATCCTGAGCCCACTCAACTTAACTGTTTCCTCCATTTGCCTTGGTTGTTCATTTGAATAATTTTGTAATTTTTTTTTCTGTTTACCTTAAGTCCAAATGTTTTTCAGTTCAATTCCAATTCAGCTTCCTCCCTTAAATTACTCAATATCTCTTCTGTCTTTTTGTATTCTTTTCAAACTTATCTTTGATTCACCCTTCTTATATCCGTCTTTTTCTTTCTCTCACACACATATTCACAAGGACCAATTACTGTTTTTAGTAACAGGTACAGCCCCAAACCATAGTCTTGTTCAGTCTTATATGACCTCACAGGTAGCTGCAAACAACTATTTTGAGCTGATTGACTTAGGAACTGAGAAATATGAGTTTACAAGACATGGTAAGCCAGTGTGTACTACACTTCTCTGTCACCCTCTGCCGGTTTGTACTGTGTGCTGTGGCATCGTCTGCTGGAAAACTAGCACAGAGACATGCATGCCAACCACTCCCTGGTGGTATAGGTGGTGCCATGTGCCACCCTTAGGTTCAGTTTTATACAGCCTGGGAACATGCAAAACCACTAATATCTAACCCTAACCTTAGAATTAGTTTGAATATAAATTTGTAAGCATGATATCATGCAGGGAATGATTATACAGTTTTGATTATAAATTGTATGTTTCATATGCCAGCAGTATCATTTTATATTTTTGGCAGAGACGTGTATATGTGAACACTTTTTTTGTGTAGAATGTGTTTATGGTTTTATGAACTGCCTCAGGCTCCACTATGAGTTTTATAACAGTCCGTCTTTTCCGTAGTAAATGGCTAGTAGTGAAGGTTTTGCTTTAATTATATTTCTCCAGCATCAAATCTGAAATCTGAGAAGTTCATGAAAGCATAAGTGTGTGTTTGTGAGTGTGTCAGGCTGTTTGTTTGCTGTCTGGCACACGGAGCGAGTGAATGAGGACCATGTTTCAGCCGAGATATGGCCTGATACCTGCTGTGGAAACATTACGACCCTATTGGGAAATAAGAACCGGAGAGTAAGAATTACGGCCCATAACACTCATCCTCAGAGCGACACATCCAAACACACAGCACTACACACTCTGCCCTGCACACCACCTGCAATTAAAGCTAAACTGGAATTTTTTACAACCTCCCAGACAGCACTATGACCACTTCCTCTCGACTGCGGCCGCCATTATGGCGTTTATGTTTCATTGATGATGGCCCACAAAGATTTTCTGACATCCACCAAGGCCGCCTTTTCTATTTTTTAGCTCGCTTTCTGTCCTCTCGCCGTCTTTGTCTCCATTTGTCCACCTTACACACTCTCTCGCCAGCTGTCAGGATGGAAGGCTAGAATGTAAACAGATGAGGACGTAGACGAGAGGTGCTCAGGGTTACAGGTATCATTTCACGTCGTGATTTATGGCCCTGGCTGTGGAGAGCTCGTCCAGTGAGTGCCCCCGACTCCTGCCTGTTTGCCCAACACACCGCGCTATACATGTGTTAACTCCACACGGCACACGATCAGCAATGCATGACATCGGCCATGCATGACATCGCAGCCTGCTTTAGATGAACCCAACTCAGACAGGGGGCAGAGGCAAATATTTGTGAACATGGACATCCATATGTAAGGCTAGCCACTGCTGGATATGAAGCAAGCATTATTTGCATCTGTATATGTGTGCGTGTGTGCGGCTGTCGGTGATGTTGTGTAGCATTTTGCAACTTAAAAGTAATATTTAAGAAGTAAAGAAAGGCAACCAGTGCTGTGATTTATTCTGTTTTCTCTTTCCTCTATAATCCCATTTTTCTCTTTTTTATGTCTGGATGCCTCTTAAACAGACTTTTCAATGAGACTTGAGAAAAACACATCCAAACCCACTTGTTTCGCACTTATCTGTTCGCTCACTAGGCTTAGGTACAGGTGTGCGAATTTGTGTGTGTGAGAGTGAGTGTTGATGCCCAAGGGGACCTACCCTGACTCTCACACACGCATGACATTTGCAGAGCAGATTAGGTGAATTGTAATTTGTGCTGTAATTGCCGGGTGCTGGAGGCCCGATGCTGGGATTCGCTCTAATTGTCAGAGCGAGCTGGAAGTTTTTCGTGGGCCGCCCTCACCTTGTTAAGTGCTCGAGCATCTCCTGATGATGAGAGGGGCTCAGGTGCACTCGTTTGCTTCCCTTTAATTACAGGATAGAGAGAGAGAGAAGGGGGCGGAGGGGGTGGCAGAATATGTGACTACTTGGTGCTAGTGTGGACAGATGGGTTCTAATGGGAATTGTGGGATTTGTATGCATCAGACGGACAGACAGACAGACAGTTTGGAGAAAGATCCTCTGGGAGGGACGCGAACAAAACACTCACGATCATTACCGTTCAGGTGTGTGCACGCGTGTTGTGTTTTTGGATTCAGCTTGAAGTGGTTTTAGTGTTTACAACCGGAAGGTTTACAAACCTGCGCTGTTAGCTTTAGAACGCACAGAGTGTTGGGAAGTGCTGTGAAGTCCATATCTATTTTCTGTCTTATCGATCCGTCCGTGCTGAGTTTGGGCAAGTTTGTAGGGTGTGTAGAGCTGGATTGATTGTCTAATGTTGTTCCTTTTTTTCTTCCTGTGATCTCTTACAGATTCTTTTTGAAATTCTTCCTCAAGTGCAATCAGAACTGCCTGAAGAATGCAGGCAACCCGCGAGACATGCGCAGGTTCCAGGTAACACTTTTTGTTTTCTCTCTGTACACAAAGGGCATTTAAAAAATAATAATAAAAAAATAGTCAACTCTGTTGCATGTACGCCAGTATTTTAGAGCAGGTGGATGGGAGGGGTGTGAAGTCAGAGATGGTGTGGGAAAGTTCCTCTCTTGGGACACCATGATTCAGGTTTTGCACATGCGAACCCCTCACCTGCTGCAGCATCATGCCTCATGGTTTTAAATGCACATGAACCTTGGAAATCACTTCTGCTGCATTTCCTTACCTTGGTGTCTCATACACAAGCAGTGATAAGTTATTTCTAGTCTCTGTGATTGTTATTTTAGCCCTGTATGAACTTCTATGATTTTGTAAACACATATAAATGTATTTCACAAACACACTTTGTGAAATATTCTTAAAAACATTAGTTCCCTGTGTTAGTAGCCTTGGTTTAAATCCCACATGGCACTAACAGAGTACAGTTTGGGTATGTTACAAAACTGGGTGGATTTGTGCAGTTTATTATTACCCTGGCTGACAAAAATGCGTAAGGAATATGTTAAAATTAATGATATAATGTTTAGAAATTTTAAGCAATGAGGAAGAACTATAACCTATTGGCATGATAGCTTTGGTGTTCTGAGAAAAGTTCTGACTTTAAAGCGTCAGCAAGGCATAATTAAAACAGATTCTTTTAAACTGTATGGCACACAGTGAAGAATGGAAAACTTGAATCCTGGTTTTAGCAGCTTCTTGGCTGGTGGTACAAGTAGGAACTTCATTGAATCATGGATTTTCTTGGGGGTTTATTGCAAATATGAATCATGTGTTTGTTAAACACTGATTTTATCAATTTGCATTCGTTTCCATTTTATGAAAAAAAAGTATGTTAAAGTGATTTTTATCATGGGTTAGGGAGTTGGACACTTTGAGAAAATCACTGTAAATCATGACATATTGCTTTAGTACATGATGTCACCAATGCCATGTGATCTCGTTTTCTGAACTTTAATAACCTGCTGTACATTTTAAAATGTCTAAGTAATGTCAATGAGTTCATATTTGATGGAACCGCCCATAGATCCTGATACATTTCCACAAATACCAGCTGTAGTGAGAGCAGCTAAAGCGTGACCTCGTGTGTCATGGTGTTCTTCTGACAAGATTATATCTGGAGCCGGATTGAAGATAAAGATGTATAACAGGACTAAGCGAACGCCTTGAACAGCGAGCAGTGGTGGAGGATTCATTTTTCATGCGTTGCAGGTTGAGTGGACGAGGGCCGCACATGGTATTGATCCATGTGTCCAGAGCAGAAGGTCAGAGCCAGAGTGAGAGGAAATGTCCTTTCTGACTCTACGGTGACTAAAAGAAACATCCGTCACCACTGATGGCCCACCTGACTCGCTCTGTCTCCATCTCTCTCTCTAATCTCCTCTCCTCCCAGAAGGTTTAACTGGTCTTAACGGGGCATCAGGGCCGTCAGCATAGATTCCATTGCCTGATGTTGTCTCAGCAAATATGAACAAGGAGACCATAGTCATAGCGATGTAAAATAACCCTGCTAAACGAAATGATTTGCATTATTCTGTTCAGAGACACTCATATTTGGTTCAGTTCTTTATGGCAGTGAATCAAAAAACTTTTTTTTCTGTAGAGCTCCCTGTATATCTCCTTTTGTAGATGAGAGATATTGAACAAAAACAAATATGGTGACAAATCACATTTACGCTGGATTTATTACTAGCAATATGCATTAGGTATCTTATAATATATATGTTTTATTTGAGTTGCAGTGCCCCCTCTTCTGCCATAGCTCCCTGCCCCCGATAATGGATAAAACTTAGCATGCATACTAAAAACAAAAGCTGATATTATCAAATTATTAGCCTATTCCATTGTATCGTGCAAAGCACAAAGAACCAAAATATGGTGAAAAGCAGAACATTTTGGGAATCCTTTTAAATATAGCCAATTCACACCAGCTGACAGACACCATTCTGGGAGGGTGAGTGCAAACACACGCTCCCCTGACAGCCAATCACGTCCTGCAATCACCCCAGGCACCATCACAGTCCAGCTGAACATGCTGCGAGGAGAGTCTGCGACTGGTTAGTTGACTGATTGATTGATGTGGGAAAACAAGCCCGACCCTTGCGACCCAGAACACGGCAAGTCATTCCATATCTGTGGCATCGTTGGGGCCTCCAAGCCTAAACAAACATGAGCTGCAATATACAAACAGCGTGATTTTCTCCATATCTCCGATTCGACCCAAGAGGTGTGGACAGCATCCAGGCTGAGCAGCTTCATCCTTAAAGTGTCGCTGTAACCCAGGCTAGCAGATCTTGGTTTTCCTCTTTATCCCGAACAGAGATTGAGGCTTTAAAAGCTGAGCTGTCGTGGAGCCTGTCTCTTATCCTAAAGGCCTGGCGTTAAACTAAATGCCATCTCCAGAATAAATTTTACACATGTACTATCCTGGAAGCTCCCGTGTCAGGGTCGTGCTTCTGGTGCTCCTGTCTTCCCCTGTTTCTCGTCCCTTACCAGGGCAGCCGGGGGCCAGAGCATGGCCTATCCATCATCCTCCCAGAGACACACAGCCAGAGAGACAAAGAAGGGGGATGTAAAGCCAGGCTGATGTTTATTCTCTATCTCGCACCCTCTCTTTTCCTCTTATTCACCCTATCGTGTCCTTGTTCCCATTCAAATGCTAAACGTCAGTTCAAGTGCTGCTGCAGAAGTTGATTGTGGGGTAAACAGATAAAAACGGAGTCACTGAATAGATTCTCGGTCCTTTTTTTCAGAGTACTTCACTGGCTCGCAGTGCCGCTAATGAGGGAAAACAACTTATCGATATATCAATAGATCAATGCAGACGGGTAGTATTAGCTCAGCAAGGGATGCGGGTAAGGTTCGAGAGACCGTTAACGGCTGAAAGAGCAGACAAGAGCCTCTTGTGCCTCTTGTCTCTGTTCACCTAAGTGGCAGATTAATGCCTAATTGGGGTGGCCGTCTGTCAAAGCACCTTGGCACAAACAAAAAAACGGCAGTGTTTGAGTGACATGTATTTGATAGGAGCCTCTCAAATGGGGTCCTTTATTTAGACAGCACTCATAACTGGTGTCCGTTAATAGAAGGAAAATGCTCTTATCCTGACAGAGGTTAATTGTAGCTATGAAACGGGAAATTGAATAGTCTTTATATAGTTCTGAAACTTCTCTTTTGACATATGGACCTGCTGCGGCTGGGCTTTCACAAATAGAAAATGCTAAATATTGTTTAACTTAATTAAGAGGCTGTTACTAAGAAAGGAGGCACTCCATTTTTTGGGAGGAAAAAAAGAAATAATAAATGACAAATGTGTCCCGGGGGCGTATTTTGACACTGAGCAATGTTCATGAACTGCAAATTTTCATACGTGGCACATATGTGAACTACATAACTTTCCTAGCCAAAGATCATTAATAATCATCATCTAAAATCTGATCCTGGTTCAGTCGCTGAGTACAGTGTTTATCTGTGAAACCAGACGAATCAGCCGCTCACAGGAGCGTAATTTATTGTCTTAATAACTGCAGATTTAACCCAGGGAAGGCATCTGAATGAATGACCCCCTCAACTCCAGCGCCCTTTAGGAAAATAAACAGCTAGCGTGCGCGCCGTGTGAATTACGCCTGAGGTTATTGTTGAAGGTTTCGAATACTCGCGTGCTTTACTGAATTCAAAGTAATGCTGGCATAGCAAGCTGCAGACAAATAAACAACTGCGAAAAGTCTGTGCCCAAAAACCCTGCTGATCAGATGCATCACATCAGCTGGCATCATGGGATAGCCAGGCCACACAAACAGCATGTTGAGATTTGAACCCTAACTACAAATACATAACTGAACGTAAAAGCTTTCGGAACAATCCCTGCTGTTTTCTTTGCCTTTAATTGTGATCTGCCTCTCTGTGCTGTTTCTCTAGGTCGTTATATCGACGACAGTTAACGTTGATGGTCACGTGTTGGCCGTTTCGGACAACATGTTCGTCCACAACAACTCCAAACACGGGCGCCGAGCTCGCCGCCTTGACCCCTCTGAAGGTACGGCCCCTCCTTATCTGGAGAATGGTAGGCACATTTTACATGAACTTATTATTTACAGTGCTTCTCCTACTCCTTTCTTCTTCCCTTTTCCTCTCTTTTAACCTTCCTTATACTGTTTGGCTCCCTTTCTGTCCTTCTCTTTCCTTTAGAGACTCTTGTGTAGTGTAGTGTAGTGGAGAGGTGAATGAAGTTTAGATTGTAGTCTTCTTTTCCTTCCCCTCCTTAATATCGCATTTAGAACATGAATTAGTTTCCATTCTCCTGTTACTTCTGTTTTTCCATCTTTATTATTATTATTATTATTATTATTATTATTATTATTATTATTATTAATGTCATTTTACTGTTATTATGCCATATAAATTTAACAGTCTCACTTTTCATGAATGATCTTGGGCCACATAAAAGTTCTGATTTGGTAGATTTTATTTAACTCCTTAAATCAAGTGACTTATAACTATATAACTATATAACTATATATAACTTTTATGTAATAACTGCAGTTATAAAATAATGTTTTTTCCCGTTAACCATTTTCTGGTAAGGGTTGTTGCTTTGCTCCCCGCCCTTAGAGAACACAGGGCACAGGCATTAGCACGCACTGCACCTAGCATCTTATACCACTGTACTACATTTTTATTTATTTATTTATTTATTTATTTATTTATTTATTTGAATAGGGACAATGTACATTAATGAACATCAGTATAAAAACAAATGTAAATATGCCGGATTATAGTTGCAAAGCTAGTTTTCATCCGTAGTCCCTAGGCAGGCAAATACACCAAAAAATAATAAATAAAAGAAATAGAAAAAAAGAGGAGAAAAAAAACCCATAAGAAATAAAATATAATATACAATAGAAGCATCACAGGGAATGTTTAGAGTCTAATGGTCACATGACTGGTTTGCTTAAACTAGCCATAGTTTAAGCTGAGCTCTGAAACTGATCACTGTTGGGCTCTCCCGTATGTGCAGAGGGAGACTGTTCCAGATATTCGTGGCCCTCACAGAGAGAGTGTTCTGTTCAAAAGTTGTTTTCCTGTGGGGGATCTCACAGTCTCCTCTGGAGGAGGCCCTTGTTCTCAGGGCACTTGAATTCCTAAGTTTGAACAAGGTAGATACTGGAGGTGGGGCTAATCCATGTAGCGCTTTATAAATAGTTCATACATAGTTAAAATCAATGACATTTTCAAAATTTAAAAGATTATACTTGTTTAAAATATTACATACATGAGAGCATTATAAATCGTTGGCTAGGATTAAAAAATAATAACTAAGTAATAACCCATGGTTTAAAGGGTTTTAGCAAATATACTGACATACAAAAATATGTAAGGAATCTGATTGAACTTTATTGCTGCCATGTTAACTAGATGAAACACTACGATGAAACAGCTGCTCCACAAGTTGAAATCCACGACACTTTACTTCTGTGTTCTTCTAAGCCATATGTATGAGCTGAGTTAGTAATTAGAAGTGTACAGACGGTGGTAACCCCATCATTCTCGCAAGACAAAGAAAGCTAAATTATTTGTTTTTATGGGCTTCTATTTGCTCGTTTATTAATGACAGGGCCAGAATGAAAATAGCTTAATTAAGTGTAGGTGCCCTGAGCGCTGGAGCCATGTGGCCCCCGTGATGTGTTGTTTGTCTCTCTTCTGTGCTCGTTTGATGGTAGGTGTGTTTTGCTTAGCAACCGCCTTTAATTAGGAGAGCAATTAAGAAGGTTGAAGCCTCTCCCCTTGTCTTGTTAGATCCCTGGGGGTTAGAGAGAGGCCCAACTTGATCTTGCCTTCAAAGCCCCATTTGTAGATGTTGCTTTACTCCACCACCTAGGACTTTTATTTATATAATCTGTATTCAGTTTTAGAAGAGGTCAATGTCTTTGCTTTAAAAACTGATACACTACAAAAGTGATGAAGTTCAGTCAACTGGCCTTCATCCTTCCGTTTGCAATCCTACATTGCCATGATGCTTTGACAATTCTTACAAAAATAATCCCAACGGTTTTACAAGCCGTCTTTAAACACCTACGCACACACATACACGCCCATTTCCTCCGCACCACTTAGCTACCTGGGATTTCAGTCGGCCCAGACGTCAAATTTGGGCCGAGCTGATATTGCCACTAGCCTCCTAATAAGGGGCTTTAAGAGCGAACTGGGAACAGTTACTCCAGAGCGAAGGAAGAGATCCAGCTCCGGACTTATGACTGTCATTCGGGCTGAGCTTCAGCCTCCCACCATAATCACCACTGCTAATTTTTCAGAATTATTACTCAGGCATGTTGAGAGGAAATAAAAGACGCACACAGTCTAAACATATGTTTTGGGAACATTCCATTGATATAATGATTACAAAAGGCAGCATTTTGACTTTTAATTTTTTTTAAATCAAAGGTTATTTTTAAAAGAGCAAATTTTCTTATGAGGACCAACAAAATGCCCCCACAAGGTAGAAAAAAGTCAATGTCAGTTCCTATCACTGTGGAGACATTTGGTCCTCATAATGATACTCACACACAGTGCACACACACACACACACACACACACGTGTATATATATATATATGCATATATTTTGCATTTTGGATGTGTTGGCATGGTGGATCCTCATCTTGGATGTGCAACTGACAAATCTTGCCAATATAGACCAAAATCTTTGTGAAATGTTTTCAGCCAAGAAGAATTAAGGTGGTTCTGAAGTGAAAAAAAAACTTCTAGCAAAATGTAATAACTAATAGTAATAGCAACATCTAAAAAAGTGGCTGGTGAGAGTGTATATACGAACAATTTTATACAATAAGGCATGGTGCAGAAGACCTGTGTGTGAGAATGGAAGAAACATTGATAAGAACCACTTCCTTCTGGCTTGTGTGTGTATAAAAGATCCGCACATGTAGGACGTATAAGCCTTGAACCATAATCCCATCCATATCCACACTCGAGCTGAAGCGAACAGACAGGGTATTTGAGATTAGAAATCCATTCTTAGAAGTGATAAGTGGTCCGAGCGGGAAAAATGAGATGGAGAGGGAGGCAGACAGAGCAAGAGAGGTGCTGCTGTATCAGAGACGGTCTCGTCTTCCCTTAACGCTCTTATCTAATCATCTAATAAGGGCTAATGTTCCCGGACAGTGAATTTACTCTGGCTTCTGATCTTCAAGTAAAAGTAATTCCCCTGCTGATGCCCTGGTGGACCGTGGTGCCCTCCCCCTCGTACACACAGCTGCTCCAAGCAACCTGGCCAATGAGAAACGCAAGTGCACCTCATTTACAAAAACATCCTGCATCAGAATACATAGAGAAACAACCATTAACGCATATAGACACATGCTTTATTTAAGTCGTGGACTATGTTGTTAAAGCGTGTAACATTCGCAGCCGTGCTAAAAGCTGAGCAAGTGATCGAGTGATGATGCGAAATAGAGAACTTTCTCTCTCTTGCCGTGTGCGTATCGAAGGCCTGCAGTTCCAGCTCGATTTGCATACCAAGTGGCGGTAATGTTGTTAGGTTTATGCAATAAAGACAAGCGGATCGCGTCTGCAGGGCTGTAGCCTGTTAAAGGGGGCCAGATGGGCGACACACACACACTCGCGCGCGCACACACACACACACACACAGGAGGTACGAGCTCTAATCCCATCAGCGCCTGGATCAGCCTGCCATCTGGCCATCCCCAGCGCTACTGCGGCACGTTTGGCCGTCGGCTCAACAAAGGGAGGCAGCATCAGGCAAGAGCGGACCTGTTCGAGTGCCTCAATGTTGGGGGAGATGCAGGAAGGTGACAAACACGTCGGCGCCGGCCACGTTGCCATGGAAGAGGGTGCGTCTCTGATTAGAGCATCACACCAGGAAAACAATACATGCGGGAAGATGGCAGGAGGCCAGGACACACACACACACACAGACTCACTCATTTGAAGTACCTTCACTCCAGACACAAGCTGACCCACCGCCTTCCTTTGGGTATCCATGAGAGAGTACACAAAGACAGATTTTCTACAAGTGTGGCAGGCAGAATACAAATACTAAAGTGTGTAGTAAATGTAAAAGAGGTAGTAATTCCTGAAATGGCATTATTTATATGTACTATATATAAATTTCTACATTTCCAAACCAAACTCATCACTAATAATTCAAATAACCTCATAGTTTATGCTGACGCTTTGATTATTAAGAGCTGAGTCTCTCACCAGATGTTAGCAGACACAGCTTTATACAGAAAATTAGATTTTTTTTTCCCAAGATCTGGCATTATATAGCATGGTTTTGTATGAAAAAATCCAAATATAGCAGTCACCTTTAATAATACAAGGATGCCGCAATTCAAAGGGAAGCTTATGAGAATAGCTTTTCACTCGATATGATTATATCGAGATTAAGGACTTTTAACTGATTAAGAAAGGATGGAATATAATTTTAACTGGAATATTTAACTTTGTTGAAGAAGTTCAACAACTACTACAAACTGAGTTGAGTAAACATATATAACGTATACTTTTCTCAGTGCAGAGCAATATTGAAATTCTAGTCCAAGGTAATCATACATCAACTACAGTAGCAGCAAACAGAAAGTGCTTTGAAAAAAATCCCCCGTAAAGATTCAAAAATGTGGCATGTCTCCAAATCTAGTCACATCACCTGCTAAATAATGCCCCCTCTGTCTAAACCCAACACATTCCCCGCTATAAAGTGCTCCCTGGACTTTTCCTCTTCCTGGCGATGTTGAACTTGGCCTCGGCGTCTGCTCTCTTCGCTCTCCATCATCTGTTCGCGTGCATTGTGCACGTATAGCTTTAGATCGCTAACACAGGCTGTGTAATTCGCTTTGCCACGCCTCCCATTGAACACATGTTCCCCCACTACATGTGTATTGAAAGTGTATGCAAATGTAGGACGACAGAAGGCGACTTGCAGACCCTCTCTCTTTCTGTGTGGGCGTGTTGGGTTGGGGGGGGGGTGTAGTTGTCAATGCAAATTCCAAGGCAATGTGCAGTAGTCTCTGACTGCAGCTGTTAGCCATCCCCTTTTCTGAGCCTGCTTTTAGATCATACACCCACATGCAGGTACACACACACGCGCTTGAATGTGCGCTGACACAGAGCCCTCCTCGGTCCCTCCCGCCTGCTCACCTACACAAAGTAAATTTGTTTACTGTAATTTTTGGTGAATGATTCGCCATAATTGGAAGTGTTGATGAAGGTCAGTCCCTCGGAGGAGCTGCGTCTGTCTTCGGAGACTTGATCCGCTTTCAAGCACTCTGCCTGCAATTAAGAAAAGCAAATGTCACTCGCAAGCCTCAGAAATGAAAATTTGTATGAACTTATTAGCATGAAGTCAACAGCTTTGGTTAAGGGCAAGCTCCCTTCGTGTGTGTGTGTGTGTGTGAGAGAGAGAGAGAGAGAGAGAGAGAGAGAGAGAGAGACAGCGAGAGAGAGAGAGAGAAAGCATAGATCCTCTGCTGCTCTGGGAGATGTGAGAGGAATGAACAAATACAACCTCGACTAGTCCAACATTAAGGCAAACAAAGAGAGGTGCCTTGTCTGGCCTGTTCAACACAACAATACCTAATGGTGATTAACTGGGCCTGACTGTGTGTGTGTGTGTGTGTGTGTGTGTGTGTGTGTGTGTGCGTTAGGGAGAGAGAGAGAGAGAGAGAGAAAGAGAGAGAAAGAGAGAGATGAGAAGACT
>JAVSBV010000024.1:1277196-1292478 GCA_033117975.1 Parotocinclus spilosoma | reverse complement strand
CAACTTGGGATTGGCCTTTTAAGACAGTGTAATATTGTGAAGCTGCTTTGAGACAATGCTCCGTTGTAAAAAGCGCTTTATAAATAAACTTGACTTGACTTGACTTGAATAGTGTATAAATAAACTGCAGAAATCTATCCATGATCTAATTATTAAGTCCATGTAAACGCACACATCATCAAGCCACACCCCTAACCCCTTAGTAACTCAAGTGAACTTATTCTACATTGAATAAGGGTGTCTGCTAAACAAACCGTGTCCACACTCAGTGGGTTAACAACTGAGCCACCCCTGTTCTTATAAATGAAGGGTCTAAAAAAGGGTCTAACAAAGGGTCTGACAAATGCGATGAGGAGGCTCAGATAGATCCAGATGTGTTGTTCGTCAAAGGCAGAGCTCTCCTGTTCATTTTCCGCTTTCACCAGCCAGAGTGAAGTCTGAAAGTGTGCTAGCTCATTAGCTCCTCTTTCCACAGCGCCTCTGCGAGAGTGCTGCAAGTGACAAGGCTCTATTTAATTGTACATGCTCACTTAGGCTTGTTAGCTAAGCAGCAGTTTTCCGCTTCATTCTGGATGGGTAGAACCAACAAAACAAAACAAAGATGACAAATGGAGACGTAAGCAAAGCCCTCACCCATGCCAGACATGTACCCATACACACACACACACAAACACAATCACAGACACACTCTGTAAGCCCTGAAGGAATGGTGTCTGAGCCAGTGACTCTCTCTCTTCTCTCTCCTTCGCTCTTGCTCTCATTATCCGTGAGGTCAGTGAGCTGCATTGGAAAGAAGCGGATAGATCAATACAAATTATCCTTGAGCAAACCCTCGCTGACAGGCTGAATTGCAGCATATGTTTACCCAAAATCGGGCAATTTATCTTAATATCAGCAAAGTAATGCGGGACAGGTGAGAGGTCACCCACTCTCTCCACCTCATAATTACCCGCCTCCAAAACAGGAAAGTGCTATTGATTGGCCGAGCCTGGGGCAGGAGGGCTGGCACAGAGCCCACGGGGAGGTCTCAGGCTCTGGCCTAGTTTAGATAGACCAGTGAATGGAGTGTGTGAGAGTGAAATAGAGAGAGAAAGAGAAAGAATGTGAGAATGATTGCAGGAGCTTTGTATTTGCAGTGAGTAAGAGGGTTGATATGGTGTCATCTATAAGATAGAAAGAGACAGGGATGCACAGAGATAGAAAGAGAGGGAGAGAGAGGTGAAGATGTAAGCTGTTACTACTCAATCTGTTCCTCAACAACAGAGATACTGAGAGAAACAGAAATACAGAGGGTGACGTGAGATAAAGGGCATGTGTGGGAGAATTCAAGGTACATTTCAACTTGGCAACTCAGTCTGTAATGTGTGATGCTATGGACATATGTTGTAAATAGTGGAACATATAGTGGAAGTCTAAGGTCATCCCTGCCATTTGGACACTAATAGTCTACTTGTACAAATACAGACCAAGTACTGAAACTAAAAGAATAGGAAACCAATGGAGTGACAGCAGACAGAGAGACTCAGAGAGACCCTGAGAGAGACCCTGTTGTCTCGGTGAGCAATTAGAAGGGGAACAGACTTGGTCTAGAAAAAAATTAAACGGAGACTTCTGTTCAGAGTTGGGATACAAACCAGAAAGGCTCAGCATTGGCAGCAAGTGTTCTATCTCAGCCACCCTGGTTCGTATCCCAGCTCTAGCTAGGTGGGAACTGTTGTTTGGGTTGGCGTGGGATTCCATGTCTGCATGAGGATTCTTCAGGTTCCTCCAGGGTCTGATCAGTTTTAGAGTGTCCGTTCCTGATATGGAGTTCTGCTGCCCAGTCACGTTCTGGTTCTGTCTGTGTGTCAGCGCTCCTCAGAACAGTCACCTTCTACCTATTGTGCTGTTGTAACACATTAGTCATATAAATAATACCTGTGCTTAAATTCTTGTTTGGGGTAATCATTTAATGGTACAAACATGATTGAGTTTAAATATATCACTTTGTCTATCTATTATGTACCGTAATACAAATAAGTAAATTTCAACTTTACAACACACCAATAACAATGTTAATAATATATCCTCAAATAATCACAATTATCATATTTCTCCCGAAAATGGCGTTTTGCTTTTCTGTCATAGGTGTGTGTGTGTTTATGTGTGTGTGTGTGTGTGTGTGTGTGTGTGTGTGTGCGTGTGTCATGTCCATGGAGCGAGAGATGAGTGTCAATGAAGGATTTGTTGACCTCCTTGGTGTCATTAGCATCAGATCAATACCTGATGTGCATTTATCTCAATCAGAATGCATCTGTTATACCACAGGCACTGTCACAATCTCGCTCTTAGTGCTTTGTGTTAAAGTGTAAAATGTTTTTGCCTATTGTAATTATATACACTTAAAACACAACCAATAGAGACCAGCTTTATGAACAATGGAGTAGCCCTTTAATTGGGTGCTAGACTGATAGGAATTAACCCCTTTATTCATCATATAAACAATGACTGGTTATCTACTGGCAAAACCAGTATAGGAGACTGAAATTAAGAAGTACAGGCATGGCAGAGACTGAGGCACAGAATGGGAGAGACTGAAAGAGTTACATCTTTGCCAGAGTCATGTCATGTAAAATCAATATGGCCGATCAATGCTGTATTAACAAGGTAGCATCTTATTTCTCATTCCTTTGTGACACTTTGGCTTCAGCCATGCATGATGGCATGTCAAATAGCATCCTGACTGTCACATAGTGACACACACACACATACACACACACACACCAGCGAGACATAGATATATCTGGCATATATCGATCATTAGCCCTCACACAAAGTCATAATTGTGACACTCCATCATAAAGTCCCAATTATTTTGAGTAACGTCTTGTCTATTTCAGCCATCCAACATAGACACTGGGTAGTGACTGATGTTACTCAGACACACACAACCTCAACTAGTACGTTAACACAGCTTTCTAAAGTTTGCAGGGTAAACTAACTAGCATGACTCAGCTACAGAGTGAGTATTGCTTCATGATGCTTGGTTCTACCCTAAGTTTCATGACTTGTAAAGCAATTTTGTGGATTAGACATACTTTTATAGCTATATAGGGTGGTGTGACAGGACAAAAGTTTGCTAGATCTGTATGCTTTGAGAGAATTTGTACATTTGCACATGGCTACTTGGTAATTATACAGCCACAGCAGCACTGCTATGATAAAAATGGGATCTTTTTTCACAAACGGGGCTCTAAGACGTCTGTAAAAGCGTATATAGGAGTTTCAAACTCTGTTCCTGTAGACCTGGGTTAATAGGGGTTGAACTGTTACATAGAATGGCCTTTACCTGTCTGTGAAATGAACATTTAGAGTGTAGACGTCAACAACATGTCCAACCAACCCTTTCTGTTTACACCACTTATTCCAGTCACTTTCCTTTCTTTTTGCTGTGGAGAACACCGGTAATAGACCTCCAGCATTCCTCCAAAGCTTGTTAAACACAATGTGTGCAGTGAGTTGAGATTATGATTCATGCACTTGTATATGCAGTGGCACTGGCCTCTGATTTATAACCCGCCCTGTTCATACTCAAAATTACTATTTCAGAAGGAGTGGACTGTGTGTGTGTGTGTGTGTGTGTGAGTGAGAGAGAGTAAAAGAGAGCGAAAGGAAGAGAGGAAAGATTAATTACTATTTGTGGCCAGCAATTTCACGAGGCTAGCCCAACACAGCTGTAGAATGATGGTGCCCTACATCAGTTTGTAGTCAGCCATTCTCAGATTATTAAAGCTTTGTAAGATGAAGTGCTCCTCCGGCCTGGTTTGCACTCAGGCAATAAGGGGAAGAAAAAAGTGAGCGCGGCCGTGAGTGTGAGCGAAAGAGGGATAAATCTGAGAGGGGCAATAGCCAGACATATGTCATCATCGCCCGGTTGCCATAAATCTAGAGGGTGATACAGGTGGAACGGGCTGAAGCAGATTTCACAGCATTGACAGCCGTGATTGCTATGTGTGCGTTTGTGTGTCGTTTGAGTATGCGTGTGTACAATCGAGCGCAGTTTCTCATTCATTATGTATCCACCGAGCTCTCAAAATTTATTTGATCAATTACAGCCAGTTTGCTACAAATAAGCAAGGTTGGGGGGGGGGGGGGTGTGTTGCAGACGTTGTGTTGCATACGCACAGTAAAACTAAAGTGCCTTATTACTCCAACATATCTCCGTATTTGCATAGATTTGACAAATAAATACAACAAAGTTTATGTGTTCTGCACTACAATATGAACAGACTGTAAACCTGGCCTATAAGCTAGACTAATGTATGATGCTTCTTGTTTTTTTGCGGTTTAGCTTTGAACGAGCCAACTATTGACTACGGCTTCCAGAGACTGCAGAAGGTCATCCCCAGACATCCAGGCGACCCAGAGAGGTTGCCAAAGGTCAGTAAGCCCTGAAAGAAACAGAACAAATGTGTGTGTGTGTGAGAGAGAGCAAGAGAGAGAGTGGGACCAAGCTATTTATCATAGATGAAATGGGAAGTGACTCAAACCCAACATTATTGCAATCCACTGCAATTTTGGCAAGTCATCTCTATTCAATCACTGAACCACACATGTACACACACAAAGTCACATAAAGCAGGCAGTCTGCAGACCCCGGGTGTTTGGATTGCTCAAGAAAGGCGCAAACTTTCAGTGTAGCGAAATAGTTCAATTAAGCATTTTTCCACTCCAGTAAGCAGTGGTGATTGTAATCGGAGCAGAGCCCACTTTCTGATGTGTGATTATTTTGCTCTTGTTTTCCTTTCATTTTCCAACGCTGGATCCACTTTAATCTTTTGTTTACAAAGCTTTCCAATATAAGTCCACGTCTTAGCAGCTTAATAAATGGAGTCCAGATGTTAATATCAGCACCCTCTCTGCGAGTGTGTTATTTTATCTATTTGAATTCCACAGTGAGTGGCTTCGTTCACTCTGCCGTTCTCACGTGGGTGACGCATCATCGTCTCTTTTTCGTCTTCTAGCTTTGACAGAAGACCTTACCGTTTCTGTTTGACTTTGTATTTGTATTCTGTATTGCTCTCATATGGGTTTGATCTGATCTACAGCTTGGACGGGCCACCAAAACCTAGTCATTTCCCATCTCAGCCAAGCGTGCAGAGCAAACCCTTTCTTTATCTCACATCAAGACGTTATTTTGTTCCCAGTTAATAGGTGCTTGGTGCAAGCTGACCACCGCTGAAGTCTAATAACGGATATCATACAAATATCTATTAAATCCCAGCATGGGGGAGCGGGTGCTATCATTAAGTCGAGCCTGGTTGCTTTAAGCGCAAGCGTGGCTAGCCACGTGTCCCACAGACACATCGAGCTAAGAATCCCCGAGCAGAGTCGGCCCACGCCACATGATGTGTTTCAATTACACTTGGCTCTCTTTCTCTGTGGAGAGCAATATCTAGACAGGAAATCTTGTTCCAGTAAATGCTTTAAACTATCCATTACCAATAAAACAACAGAACCAGCCAGACTGCCTGCGAGCCTGAAGTCTTTGTTCCAAACACTATGGCTTTGCTGAGCTTCAAAAGACGCATTTATATCTCCATTAGGCTTCGCTAAAACAAGAAAACAAAAGCACCTGGATTTCTTGTGGAAATCCTGTGTGTTTTTTTGCAATAGGAGAGCAAGGGATGGAAAAGGTGGGGGGCAGGTGTGGAGGGCATCACAGGGGGCGTTTTCTAATTCAGGTAACACTAGAGGCCTTGGGTTCGAACCAATTGCCAAGGAGAGATGGATTCTAGCAGCTCCGATAAACAACATAAATATTTGATTTTGGCTTTTAATGGACCCAAATGTGGAGTTCAGCGGCATGTAAATGAAAGTGCCAAGTGATTTATCATAGTTACGGCAGCCGTCTGCTTGAGGCGGCGAACCTGGCAGGTCACAGTCGGCACCGCGCAAAGCAGCAATTGACCCTTACATGGATTCGCAATGAGAGCGCCAGCGTGTGTGAGGGACGGCACCATTAGGAGCGAGACAGCCTGGAGTAATGGGAGGGAGAAATGTAAACCTCACGTTAGCAATAAGGTGAATGCGTCACCCTCCTGTTTTCTCGGCCACTTCAGCGCAAGGCTGAGAACGCTAGTCTGATATTGATTTCGACCGTGCCTTTCTCCCTTTACTTGTCCCTCTTGTTTTGTGGCATCTACACTGGCTGTGCCTTGATGGGTAATTGTGGAGGGGACAGAAAACCAATAGAGAAAGCCTGTATTGCCCCGGACGTTCACTAATACCGCAGTTGCTACATATGTACCTTGGTAGTAAGAGCAAAACTGGATTGAAGTTCACCCTCCCTAATTTTAGATAACATCCACATTTGTGAGCTCAATCCCGGGTGAGGGGCGTCAAATGAACGTATTTATATACGAAGCTAGGGAGCGAGAATAAAGGCAATATCAGGAGTCAGTCATGTGATGTAGGGCGAGATTGCTAAGGGGGCCTTCTCTCTCACTCTGCTTAGACTATCTGCTCGAAAGCCGTGTCGTCCATTATTCTCCATATAGAGCGCAGTGTAAACAGACGAACGCCATCAGATTAGATGTTATATATTCACGTAGGCTTGATCAAATGAGCTTTATTGTGATGGCCAACCTGGCTGCTTTAGTCGCAAATTAATCGCTCCTTATGTTCCTCTTCCCGTCTTGAGCTGGCGAGCGCAATGCTATTCTGCTTCTCCCTCGATCTAATATAGGAGAAAATTTATTAGAAATGCATTCATGTCAAGCAATTACGCATGCATTAAAATTCATCTTCTTTCTCTCAGCTTTTTGAAGTAGCTACATCTATTGGGCCATGCATTCCTCAATGTATTCATAACCTCAGGCTAGAACTAACAGAATAATTGCTTTACACTTTCGAATGACGTTAGCACCTCAAGCCAGCTCACCTCGCCCGGCTTGTCTGATGCAACTGATATAACGTTTACCACTCTGGATATTGGAGCATGATAATAAGAGGGGTCCCGTTAAACGGTTCACGTCCACAGGCGGAACAGCAAACGCTTGTAATAATAACAGGCCACGTTTGTCATGAAAGTAAGCTCGGGGATCGTTTTCGAGCCTTAATAGTTTCCGTTTAACCTGGAGTCTCTTACGTCTCTGCTACGGGAAGGAAAAGAGGAGTCAATTACACTTAACGCGGTGCTCATGAATTTACATCGAAATGCTTCTCAAACACCATTCACCGCTAATAATATTCCCAGCGTGAGGCCAGGCAGGCTGAGAGGAACAAAACAAACCCGCCCGGCGCCTCCTCTGCCGATTGGAAACCCTCTCACTTGTCGCACTCCAACACAGGCCGCTAAATCCGCTTCATTAGTGCAGACACCTTGTAGCAAACGACAGATTAAACTGGAGAGGAGACGTGATTTCCTTAAACTACCCTTGCATCTCCTCTGCCCGGGTGCCATATGGATGAGGAGTTCGAGTGAGTCTTGCGCAGACGGGCTTTCATCTCGCCAAGAGTGCCTGTCTTAATTGTAGTAATCGCGGAGTAAAATTGGGAGCGATGGAAGGAGCCTTGTGATATGACGGGCGGAGATGATGAGTAATTATTAGCAGCATAGAAAAACACTTTTTCTCACTCAGGGAAAGAGAAAGGGAGTGGGGCAGAGAGAAGAGAGAAGAGAGAGAGAGAGAGAGAGAGAGAGAGAGTGAGAGAAAGAGAGCAGAGCAGGTTGATGGGACAGGATTAAGACAGCTGGGCTTTTCATTGATTGTACCTGCCGCGTGACAAGTGTAATTCTTTATTTGTATGCAAACTAGATGCATGCAACATGAAGCAGAGACAGCAATTTCTAAGCTAAATGCCCATTTTAAAAGCCACTCATCCGCTCCCTCTCAGGATTAGAGCACGTCTCTATAAAACGTATGGTGCACGCACCAAGGGCCCCGACTTATGCGATTAATCTTGATAAGCACGGATTCAAGATGGCGCCCATGACTAGGAATGAAGGCAGTCAGCCATGCTTCAGGAAAGTGTGGGCTTCTGAATTGTCCTAGCAAGGCCAGACCTTGGACCAGGTTCCCTGCTTTAGATCCTCAGATTGATCCTAATCTTTTGGGGATTGAGACCACACTGATTTTTACATATACATTTGGTCAACTTGGGGTACCACAAGGTACTAGACTATAGACCAGAATCCAAGGGCCAAACCCAACTTCTGAGTCTTTAAGGAAGAGTCTTAAACCATAATGTCTTGGACTGTAAGAGTAAACCAGTTGTATGTCAGTCTGGATAATGGTGTCTGTTGCTACATGTAGTAATGGAAAAATGTATATGACAAAAAGATGTGCTTTTATTAGCCAATAGAATGCAGCCCACTCACCTTATTGGACATCCACAGGCCAGGTCAGGCCAGGCCAGACCAGACCAGGCCAAGCGAGACATTTTGAAGCTTTTTGGCAGTTGGGGTGTAATTTTTGAAGGGAAGCTGAGCAGAAAGTTAATCCGTGTTGTGCTATAAGTAGGAAGAGGCATGCAGACATGGATAAGACCGGGTTTTGGGCATCCGGGTCCCCGGACGCAGCCTCTCAGCCAGCTCTGCACAAGAACTCATTTATGAAGTCCTTTACAACAGCCAGTGAAAGAGGTTAATTGAAAAATTTCCTAATGCCATTATGAAAGAACTAGATTAACCCGAGCTAATTCACTTTATTGTTCCGAAGAAAGAGGAATTGGCATTGAACTCCACTACAAATTTGGGGCATGAATTAAAGGGTGAGATGTTGTCTTTGAGCACTCTGCCAGTTTAATTAAGATATGGAAAATGACTCATTGTTCTTCGCCGCTAAAGTGGGCGGATTTAGCCGACCCAACAGTGCTCCTGTATAGCCTTACCTATCCCTGTGCGTGCATGTGTTTGTTTGTTTAATACCCTAAAGGCCAGATTCAAGTGCTTATTGTTATTCGTTTAGCTTAAAGGTTGCACACCACTTCACTTGTGTTGGCTTGTTATTCAGTAAAGAGGAAAAACGCTTTACAGAATAACTTAAATGAAAGAAAGTTGCTGTTTAGCTCAGGTGTTCTGGTTTTTACCACATTCTTATAACATGCACCAAGAGCAATGTTAAACAAAATAAAGCCTGTAAAAGGCATTAGGTCAATTGGTTTCTCTCAACTGGCACCATATCTATGTTTGATTCCCACTTTGTGTCCTGTGCTGCTGGTTAGGTGGATGTGAGTTAGTGAGTTAAAGAAAATAAAGCTTTGCATGAACTTTGTAACAAAAAGAACCATGCTTTGTTGGCATTGTGTGTATTTGTGTAACTCATTCTAGTCCTTGTGTGTGTTTTTGCGCTGCAGGAGGTTCTACTGAAGAGAGCAGCTGACCTTGTGGAGGCTCTGTACGGAATGCCCCACAACAACCAGGTAAAATCCCCTCCGCACCGGTGCATTCTAATGAGCACCCCCACTCTCTCTCTCTCATTTTCATCCTCTCTCCCAACATCTCTCTCCTCTGACCAGAGTCCAGTGTGTGCCGGCTCTGCTGCGGTGCAGCCTGGGAAAGCTGGCCACGTGAAGCCTGCAGCGCCTGTGCTACCAGGGGACTGACGGTGGATGGGTCCACTACTGGCCGGAAATAATGCACTGGCCTAAAATCCCGTGGCAGAACAGGTGGAGGAAACACCTGGGCATAAAGGATTAAACATTACAAGGAAGAAACCTGGGGAAGGACCAAGACTCAAAAATGACCCGACCTGCTTGGACAATTTAGACTATACATGCAATATTAAACTAAATTATGTAATTAATAAGATTAATAGTGTATATCAATATTAACACACAAAAAATATTTATCATGCAGCCCCCAAAAAAGTGTAAAAATAATGACCCTCCCTGTCCAAAGCCCCGACCTGGGACCATAACCATAACTACAATGTTCCGTAGGAAATACACACCTGTTTAACCTCTGCAGGTTTGGAAGCCAGTGTGAAACCTTCCAAAATCCTGCCCAAATATGCGGCATCTCTGTTTGGATCTGGATCATGGGAAAAGCAAACGTGCATCATCAAGATTTTTTGTAACAAACCCGTCAGCTACAACAGGGCTGAACCAGATATGAATTGTTCCTAGTAATGAAGACACTGTGATGTTTTGTGCATGCTAAACATTTCAGACTCACCACTTTTCTTTTTCCTGTACTGCTCAGGGGCGGTCCAACCATAAAGCCCGTCTCCTGCTTCCTCCTCTCCCAGAATAATGTCGTAGTTGGACATGGCGTCTTTGTGGTAGACGTCGTCATCCTCGTCCTCCATTGCTCCCACTCCAAACGCCTGAGCAAAACGTTCAAAAACGTTACCATGATTTAACCACAACCATTACAGAGATCGATAAACATACGGTACTGGGCAAAAGTCTTAGGCCACCATTAGATTAGATATGCTGTTGCTTAGAAACACTATAATTACCATATATAATTGTATCTCTGTCTTTTTAAGAGAAGCAAACTGAAACATATCATTAAAAAACAGCTTTTAGAGGCTGTAGTGTGACCTACCCTTACACCTGAGCAATGGCAGCATCTGGAGCTTCAGCGGGATGCCAAGCTGATCCAACGACAGTTCCAAGAGTATAATTGAACGATTTATTACATATGGTCATTATACCGTTACTAAAACAACTAATCTAATGGTGGCCTAAGACTTTCGCACAGTACTGTAGCTCCTGTAGTAAATACTTCTGAATACGGTTATGTGGTATTTATAAACTGAATATAATTTAACGCTATTACAATTATACAATTAATTATACAATACAATTACAATTATAATTTAACGCTAGTAATTCTTACTAATATCCAAGAGAATCCGTCATTACCATCATTAATTCTTTCACAGATAATAAACCAAACAACATCACTGTTTAAATCGACCGGTTTACCTGGCCTGTAATCCCACCCTTACGCTGTCGCCCACTCTTGCTGCTTCCAAACAAACTGCTTGTCCGGTCAGAGTCCAGCCTAAACAGGTCAATATGCCCAGCCCCTGAAGCTCCGCTCAGGGCCCGCAGGGGGTCTAGGCCTTGATATCCGAGCCCGTGAAGGTCGTCTTTAGGGCTGAAATCCACCGGGATCACGTCTTTGGGCGCGAAGGTCACATTCTCGGGAACAAACTCGTCATCATCCTGGACATAAGAAGCTAAGTGTTATGATCCAACCTTCATTAGGAGCGCGATCACGAATGTCAAATTCATTACCGCGGAGGTGTTTTTAATTATTTGATTAACCCTGCTTATAACTGGACAGGGCAGTGGAGGAAATAGCAAATAAGCCTTCCCTTATTTAAAGCCAGATCAAAAACTCAGTGAGGTCAGATCTGAGTTTATAGAATCATTTATATGTTTATATATGTCTGTTTATATATATATGTGTGTGTGTTCATTTCTTATACTTCCATTGTTTGATTTCCAATCCTGATGCCTTAAGTCTCTACCACATGGTGAGCTTTATGGTTTATTAATTTCAAAATGGTATTGGGTATTTAAAGCAAATTAATTAGACAGGAAAAGGGAGAAGTCTGTGATCACCTCTGACTCCTCAGATCCAGTCGGCGGCAGGGTACATCCATAAACTCTGGCTGAAAAACAAAACCACAGCTCATATAAGATGACCAATCGGCAAACAGAGCAATTAGCTATAACAATAAACCCACTGACAGTGTGATGCTCTGCGCAGTGCTCGAGATTGAACACGACCTCGTGTCCTGGCATTCATGCACGTTACTGGGACCTGTCCCACCTGCCTTTGGGATTTTTCACTTTCAATCAGTTCATAATTTAACTGATGATGGATTTTCCATCATCAATCAGTATAATATAACTCCATTCATAAATAGAATAACTAAGACATGGGAGTTTACTGGGGATCTGGAATGGATTTATTCAATTTACATTATTCCTTATGAAAAAAACTATTTTTTGGCATTTTTAGAACAAATGGATGACAAAGTCCCACTGTATTAATACACAGTAATAGATGAGTAGTAAGAGCTGACCCGTGCTTTGTGCGCGTTGTCTTCTCTTCAGCCTGGGTCCAACCCCTTGGCCGTCCTTCCACCCCATTTTCCTAAGCAGCTGCACCCCTATGGATGACCTGCAACACGCAGAGTGCACTTTAGGACAATAGTACCGTACTTATTTCCTATGCATAAAAAGATGGCACTGTAGGTACCGGATTAGATAGTGATGCAATACCGTGCGGGTGCAATCAGCTCCTCCAGCAGTGTGTTCCCTGGGATGGGATTTGTAAGGGAGGTGATGGCTCTGGCTTTATTCCTGATTTGATCTGGCTTCTCGTAAGCGAAATTGTCCGTGGTGGTGATCTCTTGCGGTGCAATGCCATGCTCGCTGAAATCCTGTGGCACGAGAAGAAGCCTTAACCCGGAGTACAGGATGTACAGGAGTACGGTGCAGAAGTCTCTGTATTGTTTAGTTTATATTCTGCTTATGCTTTATTTAGGAGTCACTGCAGAGCTGAGAATGATGTAGCACCCAAATAGGACCTGAGCTGTACTGGTTCAGTGACGAAGTACACAGTTTTTAATTGTAAAACTGCAAAGTCTAAAAACCACAAAAACTTATACAAAGACTGGGCAGAATCTAAACTGAAAAATACACAAGGCCCAAATCTAAGCGTGTTGCCATTGTATATAAACACCCATGCTTCATTTGGTACAAGCTCTATGTGCCATAGGTTCAGCATAGATACACAAATGTCCATATCAAAGACAAACTAATTACTAATCAAGCCAAGTTATTAACCTCTTGGATAGGCAGACCTTGTGCAATGCAGACTGATCGTATAACCCAAGGCTCCCCACTTACCTCCTCGTCCATAAAGTCCTCCGGCCTCGCATTGTGTTTCTCTGCCTTCTGGTTCCGCGATGACACAAACACAGACGGTGTCCAGCCTACAAAACACCAGGAAAATGCAACAGATTCAATTCGGACTCAAGCATGCAGGATATTATTGCTCACAAGGCTTTGTTTTAACTGACCTTCTTTTGATCCAACAGTGTTGAAGTAGCCAGCAGAGAAACCGCCGGTGAAAGCGCCGTGAAACCTCTTGTAACGGCCCTTCTCATCCTTAACGGTTTGCTCCTGCACTGGTATCGGCTTTCTGATGGGTTCGTCTTAACAGAGCAGGAAAGCAAACGTAAATAGAGATGGTCTAAAGAGTTGAAAACACATGGGAACCAGAAACCAAAACGACCTAAATGTTGGTGCCAGCGCAAACCCACAATTGAATTTCTTTCCATATCACTAACAGACCCACAGTTGGACTTTTGAAACAGAAACCTCACAGAAGGTTTTGTGTGATGCCTAAACACGACCAGGCCGTCTGCCATGGCAGGGACATTGTAAACACCAAACACTAGTTTTCACGTTTTAATGCGGTGGGTTTGATGCTGGATTCATTATTTTACGACTGAGCAGGTATTTATTCTTTATTGATGAATTTTGGACATTAGAAACTGAAACAACTTTATAATGCAGAATTTGGAGAATACCCGAAAACGGGTGGGAAGAATAATACAGCGGTAACATTAGTTTTAGCGCACAGTGCACGGAAACAAACGTAATTAACACCCCCACACAATGCTGTACTGAAAAATTATTTCCCTACTTAATATTTTCCTATCACTATTTAAACACACCTTCTTCGAGAGGCTCCAAAGGAGTTCCATAAGTGACAAAATCCTCATCACTGTCCGAGTCGGACGCCATGTTTACATTCACTACGGTGGCCGGCGAGCTCAGACAGTAACGTTGCGATGCGCTTAATTGCGTTTGTTAATAAAATCAATATAGTTCAATTTCTTAAATACTATACGCACTTTAGGACTTGTAGAACAAGCGGACAGCAATATACAATGTTCTTTTAGAAATTATTAATTTATGAAACGTATTATAACCATATCATAGGCAATAATATCATTTTATAGCAAGCAGCTTTACTGTATGCATTGTTACATATTGGTTTTCCATACAGATACATTGCGCTTTAATTATTGTTCATTGAACAGTTAAAAACATGTATTTTTTTTTCTTATGAGAAACTGCCTAGAAGGGGCAAAACGTGGTAAATTGGCAGCGATTGAAAATATTTAAATTGACACACGACACACAAGCTATAATTCTCCTCTCATACACCTGCACTTTGTATTTATAATATATGCTTATTTCGGAATAAAAATTAATGTACTGTATCTGTTTCTAGTAACAGCGTTCCGTACAAGGATAGGCTTTTATTTTAAAAAGCCGATTGTCGTTTGTGTAACTAATTGAATTTTTAAAATAATTTTGAAACTCTAATTTTAATAACAGGGTGATATTTTCATGTTATTATAAATATGTATGATTATTTTAGCATAATAACGATTAAAGAAAAAACACCAAATTAAAATAGGAAGTAGCTAAGAGTCTTGATTCGGCTTCGGAGCTCGCGGTCTCTTTCCTAAGAGCTAAAACTATTTGTGTTTAAATACTTTTCTTATCATTATGATTCGTAAACGAAGGCCAGACGGTTTAACGCAGCACCTTTTAAGGTTTGTTGCATCATACAAATGTTCTGTTTTGATTGTATTTATTCTTAGGTTTAAGTGCAGCGGGTTCGGTAGCACCGCTGAGTTTCTGTCGTTTTGTGTTTTTGGGTAAAGCTTTGTAGTTTTCGGACACTTCGTTATTGGGGTAGAGACATTTACTCTATAAATAATTATTATTAAAGAATGCATTTAATCTTATGTCACATTTATTATCTGGTCTCAATTTTATACATCATTTTGAAACGCAAATGTCATCAGTCATATTATATTAATGGAAAGACATTCAGCCTTGTGTGTGGTGTGATGGACTGGCACTGTGCCTAAAGGTTCCCGTCTTGTGCCCTCTGCTACCGGTTAGTCCAAGCTTCACATGACCCAGAAGTGGTATGTCAATGAATGAAATAATTTCATTGAGTGTAATGGGAAGTTATGGAGTTTTACCAGGACATCAGGAAGTGGTTTGTCATGAAACTGAATAAAAACGGGAATTGAAACAGGGTTAAAACTTATCGTGTTAACGTGTTATTAACAAAACTTTTTGTTCTTACCCAAATCAGTCCCCAGTGTGTGAGTGTGTGAAGATCAGGTGTCCAAATACAGTCGATTCCGGTTAATGGGACCACATCGGGACGTGATCGTTTTGGTCCTAATAACTGGCTGGTCCGATTAAACGAACATGCCCTATGTTACAAGACGGGACGTG